>JASCZW010005953.1:0-121324 GCA_034211315.2 Aedes japonicus | reverse complement strand
TACGCATTTATTTCAATATCACCATGAGATTGATTCGTTATGAGGGCCCAATATTCCACGTATTCAGTCCATTTGATCTAGCACGTCATTTCACTGAACAATGTAAAATGCCAGCTGACCATTATCATCGTCAGCCAAACTGCAAGATTATTATCTTCAGCGTTGTATCTGGCCATCTGACCACATCGATCGAGTTGCCGTTGTATTCTGTAAATTGCCCAAATGTGACGTTTGCAATAATACGCCATTATTATCAGTTCGGCTGCTACAACAACTGATCTTCCTTTCCATTACACATTTTACGCGATAATTAAATAAACCATCTTCTCTTAATTGCTTTACATTTCTGCAATGAGCGTAACTTGAAAAATTGTTCTCACAGTTGAACTGCTAATTCGATAGATTGATTCTAGTAAGAGCTGCCTTGCCCAGGGATAATCGTAGGTGTCTCTAGCGTTCAAATAGTGCCTTCTTTAGACTAAAATTATCGATTAATAAGATAGCATTAAAATGAACTAGGATACCTAAATGAGTTCCACACTTCGCAACTCTATTACTTTGTGGAAGAAGAGTCATACCACTCTGGAACTTGAAGATCACGTCTCTTCTACTAGCTGCGTTTGTTACAGCACAGCAAAAGTTGCTGCAGCTACTTGAACTTTATAACTTGAGTTCTATTATAAAATGTAAACTTTGTTGCTTGGGAGGAATCTAAATGAAATAAAAAGACACTGGAATCCATTCGTTACTGCCCTGAACATGGGCTCAACTATTCCTGAAATGGTTTAGTCAGTTTAAAAATGAACTATTCATTCAAATGCAGCCTAAATTAGTCATTGTTCAGCCGAGATATCCATAGCTGTCTTCAACACTACTTTGTAACGCTTCGTACCTGAAATTGATGACTGTACCAGACACTGTTCACTCAACACTTTAAAATTATGAACGGCTGGATATTACATCATTATTCCGTGGATTGCAGCTGGCAAATGCATAATCATCCTTCGTTACAGCAGCAAAACATTAACTTCACCTTCACATTTCACAGAGAAATGCGACAGGTAACGAAAACAATCACTACAGTTACAGATCTCTTTTCGAGTTCCGCCAAAGAGAAATATCCAAAATGCCGAGCTCCCGTATCTGTGCCAGCTGTTATAGCAGTTCACTCGCCACTGTGGAAATCAATTTTGAATGAAGAGTCGTTAACAGGACTGATTGATTGACAAACGATGAACTCACTTACGCCCACACATGATGAGGAAAGACGGAAGAACAAAAATAGAAGAAAATACCATAAGACTGAAATCCAATGGAAACATACTCTCAGTTTCCACAGCTTCCAGGCCAAATGACTACTTTGCCTCCAACCATAAGGATGCCATGGATAAATTGTTACACTCCAACGATTCTATAAAGTGCTTCGTCTATCGGTCGATCCTGCATGAGATTAGTTCACTGCAAGATATGATTGATTGTCTCGGTACATAAGAAACGCGTAGTCAGAGCCATGATGATAATTCCTCTGTTTGAAGTCGAGGAGACTTGAAGTACGACGAAGGTAAGTTTCGTGTAATTGCCACTTCATTACGCGGAAGATTCCGGAGCTGAAGAAGCGAAGCGGTCGCAAGCATTAATTACTGATGGAGAGGGCTACTCGAGACAGGAGGGTGCAGCATCACGCATTTACCGGAGAACGGGAGGCGAGCAATGCAAGATGGAATGTAAAACCCCGACCTTGAGGTTTGTCTCAATTATCGTCGTAAAATGTTTAGGTCGCTGGTGAGTTGACTTTCTTTACACATAGTCGGATACGCGATTGAAATGTACCTGCTCTGCATTATCGCGCGTAATGTTTGTGGATATGGCTGCTTAATGTGGTCTCGATACGTCATTAGCCTGGGTTTGCGCTGAAATGTTACTTCCAATTATTTCTAATACGTTGTTGCTCTGAGCTTGATTACGCGGCATTCTGATGGCATTTCTGATCGAATTACAGTTAACACGAATGTCAACTTCATGACAGTAATCCTGAATTCCAACCAAGAACTGACCAAAATTGCTGTGCAGAAAATTTGAAATTCTCGCCGCTTGATTCACATCGCGATACAACGCATCTGTTATACTGGCGGGGACGATGGAGCTCATTTCCAACTGCTGATGATGATGTTGATCCAAATTCTTTCCCTTTGCGCTCAGCCAGTGCTCACAATGTTTCTACGCCGCCTACCCTGAATGGAAGGAGGATGGAACAGCAAGATCAGGCATTCTTCCATCGTCGGTCTCCACGGCCAACGATTCTCCACGACATCCATATCTACTAAGGCCAGGCGAGGACGGACTTTCTACTCTCCCATGCATCGGGAGGGTCAAGATACGATGGAGAAACTTCCCTTCACTGATCGTCGACTCTCTCCAAATCGTACCTCAAGAAGGATTGCTGGAATGAATTTTGGGAGTTCCATATTTTGATTATCTTTCCTAAGTGAGGATTTGTTTCTGGAATCTTGTTTACGATCACGATTGTGGTGTTCCAAATGATTATTGATACATGGCGCGATATTCAGCAGCAGCATCGCGCCGCCTCGACGCAAATGATTTATGCCTTGCCTGTTTCAGCACAACGGAGGTACATTATCCATTGAAATCGAAATGAGTTCGATGAGTCTGCAACATATGTCTTCGAGAGAAAACAAAAAATTGACGTACATTACAGAATTTTCAGAGATATGATTAGATTAGGCTGAAGAACATTATATTACACTTCATCAGACAACATGGGAGAAGGAGGGGAGGCCTGTTTAAGGCAGACACAAATATTGGTAGCCGGTGATGATTGCATTGTCAGAGCGTATCGAAAATGGATACATTCCAGGCAACGATGGAACAGAAATGGGAGCGGGTGCTTGTGGATTGCTCCGAGGAATGAATTTATCATATTGAGTTTCTGGAATGAAGAAAATGATACATTTCATTAATTTTCTCAATTTCATTACATTATTTTATATAATGACTGAGTTCTTAAAATTTAGATACTATGCTTCATGTCAATAGAATTGCCTTTAATTTACATTCGTAGGTTTAGATATTCATACGAACTGATTTGCTCATTTATTGATAACCTTTCATTGACGGATTGTGGGCATTGTTGTGTCTTGATTATTACCTATCTACATTTCTCAAAAAGTAAATCACTGACACTCATAATAGCTTCGCATCTACGAGCTAATGATTACCGCCCGAGGTTGCCGCCAGATCAGGTTGCAACGCTTGCACAAAATGATTGCACCGTCGATACTGGGCCTAATTAACGAACTACCCATCCAGCATCAATCAGTAACCCATGAGTCAGCAGAGGATCGACAGCTCCACAGCAGAACCTAACAGCGGCACCTGCGCACCAGATTGCCAGTCGAAAATGGACATCGCAGCACTCGCGGGTACAGTTCCGCATCTAATAAGATCTATGGCCTAATCAGAAGGAAAGAGTCAGAGCGACAAGAGTTGTGCTGAAGATCGAATGAAAGTGACAGGCATCGCACAGTACTGAAAGCCTGATTTCAGACATTGCCAGGGGTATTTAACGAGTATCATGCAAGATTCCAACAGTCTCACAGTGCCCCAGCTGACTCATTTTACAATAATTTGCCTCTGATTACCCATAAAAAAGACCCTGGATGAGTACTTTACAATTCCACACAATCATAAATGAAAAGAAGATAAAATAGATAAAATTACCGATTAGCCCCATTGCACTTGTTTAGCTAAAAGGAGCTATAATACTTCATATCTTGTTTACATTCCTTTCAAATGAGAATCAAAATGTTACAATAAAATACTAACTTTCTAGAGACACCTGCCTAACAAAGGTAAAAAGCCTAGAGACAAAATACGAGAATGATCTAGCAACGTTGATTGAAATATAATTTACAGTCCTGTTACTGACATCATCCTTCAATTGTATTGCGTCATTACAGCATCTCATTCCAGCTAAAGTCAATGACTACCACAAGAAGGAGAACATGTTTATACAACCTGTAAATACAATTACGATTGAAAGGCCTAGGAGTTAACTAGAAATTCAGAAGAAAAATTAGTAACTTCCATCTAATTTAACTACCCATATCTTCGATACGGCATTCGTTCCACATGACTTTCATAAACTGTACTAATAACTGACAAGGCAGCTGAACCCAAACTGGAAGCCACTTCACCTTCCCTCCACTCTCTAGTCATAGTGGCATTCCACTAAACAGCTCAAACACTTAGATTCCCAGGAGCTATTCACCTTCAGCTCGCGTAAAAGGTTTTGACTGCAGACAGCCAAAAGCCATGCGGGAGGTCGAGCCAACTGCGCCAAACAGCGAAAGTGCTACTCCATGAACATGTATAGTGTCAGAGTAGGTGAATGCGTCCATCACTGGTTTTCGGAGCTGCAGGTGCATGATTTAGCGAAGCAGCGGCTGAATAAGATGGTCACTCGATTTCTCCCTGCTGAACGTGACGCCTGGATGATATATAACGACAAGGGCGCTTCGTATCTCATCTTCCTCCACGAGCTGAAGGGAATTCGAGGTGAAGGCTCCGTTTCCACACCAGTTTCCAAGAGGTCTGCGGCTGATAATCAGAGAACGGGAGCTTCTTCCTTCATCTGACAGAATCCATTTGTCCCAGGCAGCGGACGGCTGAGCCGAGTCACCCATCATGGTCAACATGCGGGTGAAGATGCAGGTACCGGCTGATCATGTCGCGTAGATGGATGGCTGAATGATGCGGGTATCTGTCATAGAATCCGCCCATCGCGCCCCTGTTGCACCCCATCGAGTACTGCTCACTGCAGCGTAAGCATTCGTTGTCGCGTTCGAGGAGGAATTGATAAATGTAAACGAAGAGAAGAACTCAAAACATACCTATTACGCAGTACTTTTCATCCGCCATGGAGAATTCGGTTGGTGGAGTTACCGCTTCCGCAGTCCATTTTTTAATGCAATATTACACAGAGAACTGTTATTTCATATTACGTTCAATGAGTAACTGGTGATTCTCCACCAAATACATATTATTGCCGATCGTGGCAGTGTCATAGGAATGGGTAGAATATACTGACTTGACTCGCTTACGGGAAGCCGAGAAGACTCTCCAGAAGAATTCACTGGGATGCTGTTCGTTAGTTTGCAATGATCCGTTTTGCGAACGGCGTGCCGAATTAAACTGACGTTACAGCGAATACACTTACCCATACCCGACGAAGATCTGCAGCAGAGATTGCACATTGCCATTTAGTTCTAGGCACCACTTTAAACCAGCTATAGGGATGATGTGCGTGCGTACGACACCACAGTCATGTGTCATGTTGCCGAATAGCGCAGATGGCTTGTCTCAGAATACAAGAATCGGAAATATCCACTCTGGACAGATCAACCAACAGCACAATGTTTGCCAGTTACTAACAGATTTATGCGGCCATTAATAACAAGATCTATGCTACATTGCTAGATAAACACAATTGAAATCGCTGAGCTGTCACCATGATATTTCCACTGTTGATTAAGACGCTTCACTCAATCACCAACACCAGCGACGATCGCATATCGAAATGCGAGCTGTCATGATATCATGGAAACAACACGGACACAAATAACAAACACGCATCATATAATGCATTAAATCGAATGCCGCATGATTGAAGCCTGAATGGGCGAAATAATATAACATATTATCATATCACAGTTCAAAACGGAAACTTCTATGTTCCATCATACAAAACACTTTCTCTGCCTGTCTGACTTCATTGACTGAAACTACTGATCACAAGTGAAATTGTATGCGTTTCAGGAGTTTTATTTTATATATGTGAGACTTTCCTCTGTAAAGGGGTCAGTGACACATGAAACCCAATTTCAGCATTAATTAAGAATTCATCAGCATTGCATCGAATTAAAGTTGGCATGTATTTAAAGGCATTTCTAGCGATCATCAGAGTATTCCCATACACAACACACAAATCTCCATCAAGAATCTCAACGTTATGGATCCAAATGAAGCCATATGCTGAAGAGAAATACTTACAGGTTTGAGTCCCTTCACCCCTCTGCTGAGGGAGGGCTCCCTTGAAATGAAACACAACTTCAGAACCCGAGAACAAATCATGCAAATGACCCATATCTACATATGGAGGTTTCCGGAGACACAAGGTTTGGAAGGTAATGATTGCATGGGTATTGGAATTGGTCACTTACACAATTTTCTGCAGATTACACTGTTAAGCCTAACAGCATGGGTAACTGTAACACATCACTCATCATACATGACACTTCCATTCTCCATAATCTGTCATTTGTCTGATACCTGTACTTCCTGACTACTGCCAAGTGACAGAGTATCTATGGTTCCAAGGGACAGGCCCGTCCAGTGTTAGGCTTCTTCAGATACCCCTGGCCTGCATGCGGTTCCCAGGCCGTCAAATTTCTTCAGTTTGCCTGGGGCTTTGCATATATAATCATGGATCACAAAGGAACCATTTCAAGGGTTTGAAAGTTACTGAGGTATCACGAGCGGCAATTATCTGGCGAACAAAGAAAATCCAGGAGGAAAACTGAGCCATGGGGTTCCAAGGCAGTCCGACACTTCATGACATGGTTTGGATCATCCGGCCATGAAGAAGATGCGGTAATACTGTGAACACCAAACTCAAGAAAAGACATTGTATTTAGCGAGGGCCCTACCTGTAAAGGAGGGATCTGATAAACTGTGGGTACTAAGGTAGTCACACGGTAGTCAAAGCAGGTGCCACCAAGCTCCAGGCCATGGATAGGGACTGGAAACGATTCAAAATATGAGAGAACTGATATACGATTTAGGAACGTATGTCATACAAAAGCGAGGACACCTTCACTTCATCCTTGCCTTTTCATGGACTACCAAAATTTTGTATGGATTATCATGTTTTCCACACTTACCACTTTGGGCGACATACTAATGGATTCCTTCCTTATTGGATTTAATCAGTCACAGCAACAACATTGCAAAGCGACTTGCAAACACAAGCCTTTAGTCAGCATAACAGCAGGCCGCATGGAAGGAGAGGAAACCGCAAATACGAGCACACGAGTCCACGGCGACACGGAGGGAAATACCCGAGGGCACACGCAGACGGAAGACTACCCCGCAGGTAACTTCCGTCTGGCCCGGCAAGGCTGAGTTGTCGGTGATCGACACCGTCCATCATCATACATCGTCAACGACATTGATTTACTCATTCGATTACGGTTACACTATGACGCCAGGGTTAGCGATATTAACGATTCGTTTATAGCACCTGGGTTTGCAACATCTCACATCAAAGAGACGTCGTTCAGCGGGCGTATTGAGTGAATGCTACGTCTCTGGTCCAAAGGACGATACACACGACGCTATTATGCAGCCATATCTACCCTTCCACATCAATTAAGGCCGCCGAAAGGAAATCGATTATCGATTCACGAGTACAGGTACCTAAAGGGTCACTCTGTCAATGGAAACTGGCGTAAATTATACAATCGTCTATCTAAAAAAATCAACCAAATCCCCACCAGAGCACCCAGGAAAATATTCATTAAGGCCTTCCAGTCCACTACCGTTTACCCATTTCGCTTGGACTCATTTGTACAGCCACTGTCCATCTTCTTGTGCTAGCTTGCTCCTGAACTGCCGCTCGTTCCAGCAGCCTTTCTGGTCAACTTTACCTGGGCTTCGACAATTGAACTAGCATTCTCATCAGGCGGAGCCTGGCGTACAGGGTCCTTGTCCCTGGGACACCCGCACGTCAGTTGGCGGCGTACATCTACGGTCTTTATCGTAATGAAGATATCCGCCAAAACAGCAGTACGGAACAACCGCGTTCTCGAAGCAGCAGACGCCTATTCAAACACGTAAATTTCATTGACAGCGGAGGCCATGAAATGCCAGTTTTCAGCCACAGGTAAGCAGATGGTTACCAAACCAGATTTTCGCACCCTGACAGTTTCCAGGTGCTCGAGGTCATCCGCTACCATCTCCTTCGTCGTATAAACTTCCTGTCCGGAGTCAGTTTATAGTCGGTTTTGACGTAGGTGCCGACACACGCAGTCAGTCTCGTCAGCATCGTCGCATAGCTCCGGGACGTTACGTCGGTTTGTTTATCTGCGGCATCCCGGAATAGGTTCAGTTTGAATACGGCGTTTGTCGTGGGTTTCCGGTTTCGGATTCTCTCGATCCAGACTGACAAGGTTACTTCCAACACTTTTAATTACATTTGGAACGGTTGATCTTGGCAACTCTTACGATCGGCCAACTTTGCGCGTATTTGGACTCATGATGCGCGAGCAAAATTTTGATACGCCAGTTATGTTCAGACGGTACTTGACGGCTGAAGCGTGAATTCCGAAATCAAAATAGGAGCAACATTCTACAACACACAACCTTCAAATGCGGGCGTCTCAGGTTTTTTAAATGCAAAAAACTGAAGAAATACGTCAAGTTGATACTGACAAATTCCTGATCGCAATTTAGTTTACATTTACGAAATAGGCCTCCAGAAGAATCTGAAACCTGACAAGGTAATTCACTGACAATGCGATGAAACTTCCGCTGCTCAACGTAAATGTTAGCTCGTTGTCATACGACGAGTTAATGTTCAAATTTCAACTAAATATCCGCGTGCCGCAGAAGAACACTCATTCGTTGTCATGAAGCCATCATACCGAGATAGACAAACTCTGACATTAACTCCACTGTACGTTACCGGCAGGATACGTAGTATGGGATCTCATGATATCTCAGCACCACCGCTGACACAGTGTTGCTGGCGCCACATGTCTGAGTCTAGGCCAGACTATTCGTTGAAGCAGTCAGCTCACCACTCCTCTTCACTACCATGCAGCGCTTATCATTCTGGCATGGTTTGGAGGATACCTTGTGCTCCAGATCTGTGGTTTAATTGCCAACTCTGCACATGTTACTGTGTCTGCACTCCAGTGATATGCGTCGCCTTCATTTACATCTGAGTGTGCCTCAGCGACATTACGGTAGGCATAATGACTATCCCACTTCATCTTCGCCACTATGCTGCGTTCATTGCCGCTACCATACAGCCATCTACAAATATCTTCTCGCAGTCAGCTTCCATTCCCGAGTGTAGCAGGATCCGTCTACCTCGGCGATTCATCCAGGTTCCCAGTGGATTGTTATCTGCAAGACGAGGTTCCACTACATCTCATTCCAAGGTTCGTTCAGTTCTATAGTTGCGTTTACCTGTCGCTTAGCCTGTACGCGGGTACAGGCCAGTTGATGTCTCACGCATCGCTTTAAGACCTTCGAATACTTCGTCGTTGTTGATGTTGAGATACTCGACGGCGGAGTAAGCTGCAACTTCTACCAGTTATTCTGTCTCTGCCTTCAGGCAGGGCGTTATGGATCACTGCTCGAGTACTACAGCGCCAGGTTACCACACACACATACCAAGAGTGGTGATAATGAACGGTAATTTACCAAACCGAATTGAAATACAATTGTTTGAGTTCATAACGGCGAAAGAGACACGCCAAGAGGATCATGCAACACTTATTTCGATTAGTTCGCATTTTGCGATGCATATGATTTAGATGGGTTGCTCGATAGAGCCCTGATAGGTACACTCTCGTTTCGTTTTACTCAATTTTTGATGACAATTGCTTTACTATTCTTTTTCTCTCACGGAAATGTTACTCAATTTTAGAAAAGTGGATCCACTCATAAAATTGAGTAGATCCACTTTTACGAAAGTTGAGTAACAATTCCGTGAGAGAAATAGCGGTAGTATGCAATTGTACTCAAAATTGAATAAAATGAAACGGGAGTGTAGATTGGTTTCACTCTTGGCGTGACTTTTCATAGGTATTCCAGACTCCGGGTTAATTTAGCACAAACGGACAGCCATTTCAATTCAGTTTTGAGTAGAGAGTGCATACCGTTCGGTATGCACTAACCACTCTTGAGCACATAAGCTCTGTGTGAACTCTCGAGCTAACCTAGGTAGCTCTTAGTACTCGAAGCAGTGATCCATGCTAGCCCACCGTACTTTAGTAGAGACAGGTGACACTGGCTAAGAGTTTACGCTTACTCCCTTACACCGTCGAGCTATTCAACACCATGCGACCACCAACATCAACACCAACGACGAAGTATTCCGAGGTCTTAAAAGCGATGCGTGGGGACCCTAAACTGGCCCGTACCCGCACCGGCGAGATGCTCCTGGAGCTAAAGAAGACGACAGAGCAAAAGGGCCTGGCTTATAGAGAACTGGCAAGACAGACCTTAGGTGAAGATGTGGAGGTACTAGACCTCGTCTTACAGATAACAATCCACTGTAAGAACCTGGATGAGATCACCGAGGTAGACGAGATCACCACTACACTCAAGGAATAGGTGACTGCGGAAGGGTCCACTCGGGGCCTAGGTGGCAACAATGAGGGTAGCGGCAACCAATGCAGACGCGGCGTTAATAGTGGCGAAGGTGAAGGTGGGATAGTCATTATGCCTACTAAGCCTGCAGCTGTCGCTGAAGGCACGCTTCAGATGCCTAAATAGAGAGCGACACATATCCTGGGAATGCAAAGGCACAGACACGAGTAACATGTGCAGAAGGTTTGGCAGGTTAAGCCACAAGTCGCGGGGCTGCAAAGGTCCCTCCAAATGCTTGATGTGTGCCGGGAAACAGGATGATAAGCACAGCATGGTGAGTGGGGGGTGGTGGGCTAGTTCCCGGCCGCTAAGGGTATTCCAACGAGCCAATCGTAATGCAGGTCACCCAACTAAACCTGAACCATTGTGAGGCCACCCAGCAACTACTGTGTCAGCCAGTTCGCGAGATGGCAACGGATATCCCCATAATTTCCGACCCATACCGCATCCCTGCCGGTAACGGCAATTGGGTTGTGAATAGGCATTATGGACGGAGGGCAAATACCCGGTTCAAGAGGTTTTGTCTATCTCGAATGTTGGCTTCGCGGTAGCGAATGAAGTGTTCTTCTGCAACTGCTACACACCGCCCAGATGGTCGGTTGAACAGTTTTCTAACATGCTCGATCGTATGACAACTGAGCTAACTGACCTAAACCCGTTAGTGACAGCGAGAGACTTCATCGCATTGGCGCTCGAGTGGAGGAGCCACCTTACCAATCCCAGGTTTCAGATTCTTCTGGAGGCCTTGGCTAAGCTCAATGTGGATCTAGTCAATGTAGGCACCTAAAGGGCGATACGGTCAAAATTTGGTCAATATCAACTTGACGTATTTCTTTCAATTTTGCATTTAAAAAACCTGAACACCCCTCATTTTGAAGGTGTGTGTGTGTGTAGAATGTTGCTCCTATTTTGATTTTGGAATTCACTCTTCAGTTGTCAAAATGCCGTCCAAGCAAGAAGAGCAGCGTATCAAAATTTTGCTCGCGCATCGTGAAAATCCGAGCTACTCGCACGCAAAGTTGGCAAAATCGCTAAAAGTTGCCAAATCAACCGTTACAAATGTAATTAAAGTGTTTGGGTAACGTTTGTCGACAGCCAGGAAGTCTGGATCGGGGAAATCGAAAACCGGAAGCCGCTGAGACGACAAAGAGAGTTGCCGGTAGTTTCAAGCGAAACCCTAACCTATCTCTCCGGGATGCCGCAAATAAGCTGGGTAATACGACGGCCAAAGCGCGATCCCGGAGGCTGTACACGACGATGCTGACGAAGTTTGACTGCGTGGTAATGGACGACGAAACCTACGTCAAAGCCGACTACAAGCGGCTTCCGGGACAGGAGTTTTATACGGCAAAAGGAAGGGGAATGGTAGCAGATATTTTCGAGCACACGAAACTGTCAAAGTTCGCAAAGAAATATCTGGTTTGGCAAGCCATCTGTACCTGTGGCTTGAAAAGCAGCATTTTCATAGCTTCCGGGACCGTCAACCAAGAAATTTACGTGAAAGAGTGTTTGAATAAACGTCTGCTGCCTTTCCTGAAGAAACACGGTTGTTCCGTACTGTTTTGGCCGGATTTGGCATCTTGCCATTACGGTAAAAAGGCCATGGAGTGGTACGCCGCCAACAACGTGCAGGTGGTTCCCGGCGACAAGAACCCTCCCAACACGCCAGAGCTCCGCCCAATTGAGAAATACTGGGCTATTGTCAAGCGGAACCTAAAGAAGACCAAAAAAACTGCTAAGGACGAGCAGCAGTTCAAGGCAAACTGGCTTTCTGCGGCGAAGAAGGTGGACAAGGTGGCTGTACAAAATCTGATGGCAGGGGTCAAGCGTAAGGCCCGGCAATTCGGATTTGGAAAAGCGGAAGCCTAACTGAATATTTTTCCTGAATTTTATACTAATTGAACTTGAAAAAGAAATTTAATTTGATTTTTTAAATAAACGATTTCACCGATTTACACGCGTTTTCCCTTGACCAAATTTTGACCGTATCACCCTTTAGAGTACCTATTACCTCTTAAAGAAATGGAGCGGAATCGATAATCGATTTCACTTTCAGCAGCCTTGGGCTTCATGATAACGGAAGGGTAGATTATGGCTACACCAATAGCGACCACTGGGCGGTTCGTTATTGTATCGTCCACTAGACAAGGCAGCATTCACTCCATACGCCCGCTGATGGACGACGTCCTACTTTGATGTAGAGATGTTGAAACCCAGGAACCTTGCCATAAACGACTCATTATGTCACTAACCCTAGCGTGCGAGACAACCATGTCGAGCGAAGTCAAACCGAGAAATGGTAGATTGACGATGTATTGATGGACGGTGTCGATCACCGACCTTCGAAGAATATGCCTCCGGGCAAGACGAAGGATGCAAAGAGTCTCTCACGGAGACGGACTCTTCCGTCTGCGTGTGCCTCGAGGCTATTTCCCTCGCCCTCTCCGTGGCTGCTAGCCGTGTGAACTCGTTGGTACTTTGCTCGGCTAGAAGCTTGGTTTCCAACTCTTCCCTCTCCTTCCATGCAGCCTGCACTGTTATGCGTAGCCTAAGGAAGCTATGTTTTAAGTCCTTTGCAATGTTGTTGCGCAATGACGTTAAGTCAATAAGGGAAGGTCCATTAATTATGTCACCCAAAAAGGGGTGAGTAGGGGTGTGGGAAAACGTGACAATCCATACAAAAAAATTTGAAGGTCCATAGAAAAAAACGGGACAAGGGGGGAGGGGCGGGGAGGTTATTAAAAAAAATCACTTTTGGCATGACATAATTAATGGACGTTCCCTAATCGTACTGCTCGGACACCTTCACTATTTTAGGAAGCGTTTCCCGAATCCTATCCATGGCCTGGAGCTTGGTGGCACCTGCTTTTGATACCGTGGCATTTCTGTAAGTGCCGGACACGCCAGATCCCGCCGCTTTACGTGGTGGGGCCCTCACTAGGCCCCATTTAGCGAACGGATTCTCTTTTTTCTGGGGTTTGGTTGTTCCTGAGGTATTACCCCGCATCTTCTTCATAGCCGGATGAGTCCAAGCCGTGGCACATTCGTAAGTGTCGGACATGCCGCCGGACCCCACGTTCTTGCGCGGAGGGGCCTTGCAAGCCCGTCTTTAACGAAGGGATTTTTTTCCTCCTGGATTTTCTTGTTCCTTAAGGTGTTACCCTTCATTCTGATGAGTACCCCTCCAGCCGCTTTCCAAGCCCACTTGAAGTAGTCGCTTTGGTGATCCCATGGTTATATATGCAAGCTTGAAGGCGAGCAGGGAGGCCATTCGAGGGTTGACACGGCCCTTCAAGGGGAACCGTATACAGAGCCAAGGGACATCTGAGCTTAAGCCTAACCTTTAATGGGACGGAGACAGCCTGTTCCGCTGGAACCTCGCCATTTTCTGTCACCCAGCAGTAGTCAGGGAAACGACACAGGTGCCAGACCGAATACAACGAGGTGCTGGATGAGATATGTGGAGAGATTGAGTTCCTGGCTATTGCTATTGCTTGTGTATGATGAGTGATGTGTTACAGATAAGGTTACCGAGATGCTATTGGAAACGGGACAATTGTGTCTGCAAGAAAATTGTGTAGGGTGACCAATTCCAATACCAGTACAATCATTACCTTCAAACCTTATTGTCTCCTAAAACCTCCATATGGCAAATATGGGTCCATTTGCATGATTTGTTCTCGAGTTATGCAGAAGTTGGTGTTTCATTTCAAAGGGAGACCCCCCCCCCCCTTAAAGAGGGTGAAGGGGTTTCAAACCACCATAGAAGTATTTCTCTCCTTCGAAAACCTCCGCTAACCAAATTTGGTTCCATTTGCTTGATTAGTTCTTGAGTGATGGAGAAATTTGTGTTGTATTTGTATGGGAGCCCCTTTCGGGAGGGGTTTCGAGTCACTTAGAAATGCCTTTAAAAACCTTCACATGCCAACTTTAGTTCGATGTGCTTGATTAGTTCTTGAGTAATGCAGAAATTTGGGTTTCATGAGTATGCGAGCCCCCCTTTACAGAGGAGGAAGGGGTCTCACACTATCATAAAAACCTCCACAAGCTCCTGAAACGCATACAAATTTTCACGCTGATCGGTTCAGTAGTTTCCGAGTCAATAAGGGTCAGACAGACAGAGAGAAAGAAATTCATTTTTATATAAATAGATTTATAAAGTTTCCGTTTTTTGGGCAATGATTATACCCGTACAAAATTTTCGCATTGTTGTTTAGCTGGGCTGCCGGATGATCGAGTTTTCAAATTCATTATATTACGTTGGAATTTTCGCCATTTCAGAGCTTCAATCATGCAGCATTCGGTTGAAGAAACAGATGGATGAATTTCTCCATTATATGTGCATTGTTTGGTATTTATTTACAACATCGTGTTATTTCCATGATATCATGACCTTCACATTTCAGTATACATTCATCCACTAATTGTTGAGCAGTTGAGAGGTAGAAAGCTGCATCTTATTAACAATTAAATATCATAATTATTTGCTTCAAGGTTAAAGGAGGGTGATTTCAGGTAGTGTTTATGTGTTACTGCTGTGTAGCATAAGGTCTGTTATTATTAACCACCTACATCTGTTAGTGGCCCCAACAGCATTATTGCTGTTGGTTAAATCTGTCGTCAAATTGGATATTTCCGATTCTTGTATTCCTTTGAGATAAACCACCCACGCTTGTTGTTTTAACATATTTTTGTATTGTGTTGAAATAAACCACCCACACTTGTGAGAGGCCCCAACATCATCCCTACTGCTGGTTTAAAGTGGTGCCAAAATTTGAATAACTTTAATGTGCATCTCTGTACAGATAATGAATCGGGAACATAGGTAAGTATCTTATTCGCTGCCGACGTCAGTTGATTCAGCACACCGTTCACCAAAACGATCTCATTGCAAACCCAACAATTTTAACATCCCAGTGAATTCTTGTGGAAGTGTAGAAGTGTTCTCAGCTTCCAATAAAGCGAGAATCAAGTCAACATATTCCTACCCATTCCCTACTTGATCTGCATTCGAGCGAGGCCGGCGCCGGTATTGCCTTGGTTGGAAATCACCAGTTTACTCATTGAGGACGTATGCTAGTACCAAGCATCTTTTGGTTCTCTGTGTAATAACGTTTGCATTAAAAAAAATGGACTTGCGAGAGCGGCCTTCCGGCAGTTAACCGGAACATTCTCCATGGCGGACGAAAACATGCATGTAGGCATGTTTTTGAGTTCTCTCTTCGTTTTATTTATCAATTCCTCCTCAGTTTTCGCGACAACATTGTTGGAGTAGATCTTACGCTTCAGGTTGGCCCAGAAATTCTCGATGGGACGCAGCTGGGAAACGTCGGGCGGGTTCACCGACTTGGGTACCACATCGATATTCAGCCGCTCCATCTACACGAGTAGTGGGCCGACGCCAGATCCGGCCAGAACACCGCATCTTCGCCCTTATGGTATTTCTTGATGAACGACTCAACTTCCGGCAGGCATTCCGTACTATAAATTTCCTCGTTCACGGTTAATCCGGAACGAATGAAGAGCGGCTTTGACATCCCCTTCTCGCTGATTGTCAGCCACAGCAGACCCTTCTTGGGGAACTTGGTGTGTGATATGAACTTCACCTCGGAGCTCACTTCCTTCGTGGAGGAGGTAAAATAGGGAGTGCCTTGCCAGTCGTTGCCTTCCAGGGTGAGATGAGGCTCGTTGCCAGCCACGTCGCGATTCGGCGGGAAAATCGAGTTGACCATCTTATTCAGCCGCTGCCGCTGCGTCGATGCCTGCAGCTCCGAAACCAGTGGACGCGACTGCCGCTTCCTGACTTGTATGTACATGTTCGCCAGGTACTTTTTCACTGTTTGGCTGGTTGAACCGACCTCCCGCCAAGCGCACGCAACGATGCACAGTCATCGGAAAAACCTTTTTACACGGCGAAATTAATAACTCCTAGGGAATCCTAGAGTGTTTGAGCTGTTTAGTGGAATACCTGTAACTAGAAATTAGAAGAAAAATTAGTAACTTCAATTTAATTCCAACTACCTTGTCGAGTTATTAGTACGAGACACTGAAGAAGTCTGCACATTGTAGACGAAATACGCGTATCTGTCGAAGATAAGCAAAGGTAGTTAGAATTAAATGGAAGTTACTAATTTTTCTTCTAATTTCTAGTTAACTCCTAGGGGTTACGCTTCCGAATCATGGTGTATTTTACAAAGTTGTACTTAAACATGTTCTCCTTCTTGTGGTGGTCATTTTGTAGTTCCAAACTTTATCGCTAGAGTAGTGCTGTAGCTAACTATTGAACGCAATACAATTGAAGGATGATGTCAATGACAAGTTTGTAGGAAATATATTTTCAAGCAACGTTGCTTAAGTCATTATTTTTTCTTGCTTTTCATTTGGCCATGTTAGAGCTATTTTACTGCGGTAAGGCAGGGTCTCTAAAAGTTAGTATTTTTATTGTAACTTTTTTGTGTCTCATATTGAGAAAAAGTGGTCTTGAAACAAAATATAGAAAACATTATAGCGCACATTTTCACTAAAAAAATTTTTTAATAGAGCTTATCGTTTAAAAGTTACGGGTAATTTTATCTTCTTTTCGACCTTATGATTGTGTAGGCGAGGTGTCGAACTAGCCCAGGAGGCTAAAAGTCACCATAATAGAGATAAAAAAAATGATATTGTGTAGGCGAGCATTGGCCAAAACCTCATCAAATTCTTGTTTTAATGGGTTGCAAGAAACAAATTGTTATATAAATGAGGCCGGGTACTCCTGGGGCACACGAGCGGGGACTGTTTAAAATCTGACATATTTTTCGTTAAAAATACCCCTAACTATTGGCTCTAAAGGCTTTTCCGATTACTTTGCGATGTGGTCACTTTTCCCTAGGTCTTCCTCTTCAGCATCTTTTGAAGCTTTTTATCGCTCAGGGTGGTCGGCCATCCGGAACCGGGCTTTCTTTCGATGCTCGGATTGTTGCCTAATAGTGCCGCCAAGATGTTGTAGATGCCGGAACGGGCGTACCCGGCGTCCACAAAGTGCAGCACGATGTCCGTTTTCGACGCGGCCGGATGCCGTTCTTTGAACGCGCACACTTCTGAACGGAGTTGCTTCACTGTTAGAGTTCGACTGATAGAGCTGTCAAATTTTGTCTGCTGACTCATGGGTTACTATGATTGATGCTGCATGGGTAGTTTCGTCAGTGCGGGTGAAGGTAAACCCATGAAATATCGACAATTTTTGTCCATTTTTTTAAATGCAAACGTTTACAGCTGATCTGGAAATAACGGAGTTGCAACCTCGGGCGGTCAATCATGCTCATGCTCATGAATTCACGAAGCTATTATGAGTGTCGAATCAATTTTGCACCACAGTGTAGATAGTGTAGATAAATTTAATAATCAAAACTAACAATGCCCCCAATCCTTAAATCAATAAAAAAAGGTTATCAATGTCGTAGGGCCAAATCAATGAGTTCGTATATTAGTATCTAAGCCTACGAATGTAAATTAAAAACAATTTACCACTACTACTACAACCTTGACCAAAGCATAAAATTTATCTAAAAAAACACAGACTTTTTGTGTTTAAGAACTCAGTCGACCGCATACATAAAACTAATGGTATAATGAAAAATTGAAGAAAATAAATGAAATCACTATCATTTTCTTCATTCCATTTAAACCCAATATGATAAGAGATTCATTCCTCGAACAGTCCACAAAGCACCCTTCCCATTTCTGTTCCATCGTTGCCTGGAATGATAAATAAGCATCCATTTTCCTAATTACGCTCCCTGACGTGCAATCATCTCACCGGCACCGGCTGTTTGTTGTCTGCCTTAAACACAGAACCTCCCCCCCCCCCCACGCATCCTCCTTCTCCCATGATCTGCGTCTGATGAAGTGCGGGTATCGTGTTCTTCGGCTAATCTAATCATATCTCACCGAAATTCGCCGAACTCCATACGTCCAATTTTTTTTTGTTTTCTCCTCTCGAAGGCCTTATGTTTGCGAAATCATCCAGACTCATTTCGATTTCATGGATGGAAACCGAAGAAAAACACCTCCGTTGGTGCCCTTGGGAAACACAAACAAAACGCCATCCATCCGAGTAGGCGCGTCCGAGGCAGCACATGTGCTGCTGCTGGTGCGTGTGTCCGACGCCATGCAATCAATAATCGTCCGGAACGCCTGAGGGGGGGTCTTTGGCCGTGTGGGTCGATAAACAAGATTCCGAAGCTTTAAATCTCGCAAGGAAGGCAAATCAAAATATGCAGGAACTCCCAAAAATTCATTCCAACATCCTGCCTTGAGGGCCCAAGGCCACGATTTGGGAGAAAGGGTCGACTTATTGAATCGGAAGGGTGGCCCGAGAATGCGGTTTCTCCCATCAGCATCTTTATGCGGGCCTCCGATGTGCATGGAAGCGAAAAGAGTCCGTCCCCTCGCCTTGTGGCTGCTCTGCGTTGGTCTTGAGTGCTTCCAGACGATATGGGTGTCGTCTATGTCGTCGTTGGCCGTGGGACGACCGACGATGGAAGAATGCCTGATGTTTTATACATTCCATCCTGCACCCTGCCCCATTCAGGATTCGAGCTTCTCCAGCGGCGGAGGAAACATTGTGGCACAACGAACGCAAGGGAAAGGGTTGGATCAGCATCGTCGCAAGCGGACAGGAAATGGCAAACTTCCATCGTCCCATAAGATGCGTTGTCCTTTTGCTGAAGATGTCTATGAAGGGGAGTGGTCTTGATAGAGGGGGGAAATCGACAGGAATCAAAGCGAGGAATTTCAAATTTTTCTGCATGGATTTTAGGTCCGGATTCTTGGTTGGAATTCAGGATGCAATTCATGAGGATTGACATTCGATGATTGGCAGATAATTCGATCGAGAGAAATGCGCAACAAGAATGCCCGAGGATCAAAGCTCAGAACACCATACCTAACAACGGCTTAGAAATAATTGGAAAGCGACCCCATTTCCGGCTTTAAACCAAACTAATGACCCCATCGTATCCGCTTTCACTTGACCACATTAAAGCAGCCATATCCACGAGCATTACGGCGCTCGATGTCCACGGAAACCCGGAGTACATTTCCATCGCATTATCTGACTATGGTAATAAAAAGAAACCAACTCACCAGCACTGGCCCGATTTTACGACGATGGAGCGTTAAGTTCCGTCCCGAGGATAAGCCACCTCTAAAGACCGGGGTTTTCCCCATTTCCACCAGACTCCAAGATAGGAGCGCATTACTCACCTCCCGGTTCTCCCCGGTAAGTGTCTGCGTGATGCTGCACCACTGCGCGCTCCCTGTCTCGAATAAAATATTAAAATTAATGGTAATAGAATTTACGACCGCTTTATCGCTTCTTACGCTCAGCTTTCGGAATGCTTCCGCCATTATTGGAGGGTGTCAGCGAATTACACGGAAACTTGCAATAGGTGGCATTAGCTTCCCAGAAGTCTCTCGACTAAACGGAAATTATCATCGCAGACCGTAGCAATCTACCAGAGCTACGCATTTCTTGTAATATTTCCGAGGACGAGCGAATGTATCTGCGAGTGAGCCTAATCTAATTACCGAAGGATCGACCGATGGAGCGGAAAACCTGCTTCCCACTTGCCAAATTAGCCTCGATTGGGTGTAACTGAATTTGCTTCGAATCAACCTCGCACTCTGTTATGGCATCATACATATTGGGACGGAAGGCAAAGGCGAAAATCATTCTCCTAATGCCCCTGGAAGCTAATGGAAGCGGACAAGGGAAGTTATCGTTTCCATTGGATTTCCGAGCATGAGCATTTTTCTTCTACTTTTTTGTTTCTCCGTCTTCGCATCGAAAAAGAATGTGGGCAGTAGGGTGGTTCAAGGCAGCGTTTCGGCTTCAGTCCAATCAATCGATTTCTAATCAGGTGCTGACTCTTCGCTCAAAAATTGATTTCTATTAGTAGCGAAAATCGAACTGCTCTGGCTGTTTGAAGCTTTTTTGGGAATTTCTACAGGATTCTCTCTTTGACGAAATATTGAAAAAAAAAAAAAGATCGCAGTAAGCTTTGCTAGCGGGTGGTTGATTTTTTGTTACCTGCCGCAGTTTATCTGTTCCCTCACAGCGGAAAATGTGAAGATTGAAATATAAATTACCTGAAGAGGCTGATTATGCATTTACCCATGCAATCCACGAGATAGCGGAGACAACATCCAGCGGTTTGTTGCGTATTAAAGTGTTGGTTAAACAGTGTCTGAATACAGTCAGGATGAAAGTTTTTTTTAACGTAGAACTACGTTTGTGTTTTCTATACAGGGTCTCATTTTAAAATTTTGAAAAATGAGAGCGTTACGCAAAAGTGAAAGGTTTTTGAATGCTAATAACTCTCGTTCAACTGAACACAAAGACTTAATTTATTCTCCATTTGATCAGAAAAACAGTTTTTTTTTTTCATTGAAATAACAATTAAGTGGTATTAGTATAAATAGTTTTGTTTTACTTAGAAATGACCTACTTTTGCTCCCATACAAATCTCAGGAACAGGTTGGATATATGTTTTTCCCAATCCGGGTCTTCAAAAACGGTTAACAAATGGTTCAAATTGTCTTCTTCTTTTTATTTAATTAAGTTTCATGCCATGCTGAATACAGACATTGCAACACCCCGCAGCTGCAAAATTATTGTGCTCTGTTAGTAAGTAGTAAAATTGATCTTAATTTTCATTGTTTGTCATTATATACTATTTTAACAAATTAAGTGTTTCAGCCCATTGGGCTCTTCAGCTTTGTTTTATGTTTTGTGTGTTTTAGGTGTTAAGTGTGTTCAGTGTTTAATTATTTTTTTCAGTTCAGCCTTTGGGGCATTGTTTGTTTTAAAATTTGATAACCTACCTAATCTACAACTAAAACTACAATTTGAAAATCATAGGGGTGGGGAACCAGATTCCGGATGATCTGGTTATCCGATGTCAGGCAGCGTGCCCTGTATCGATTCATAGACTCACTAAAGCGATCGTCGAGCATTTTTATCTCGGCCAGACGGTGGACCTCAGCTGTTCTTGTCCTCGGAGAGGTGTTCAGGATCACCCTGAGGAACTTATTTTGAACACGCTGAAGTTTCAGGTGATGTGTTTTTGCGCTACTCTCCCAGATTGGCATGCCGTACTCGATGACTGGAAGTATGATTTGCTTGTAGACAGCAAGCTTGTTTTTCAGGGATAATGTAGACCTTCTGTTGACTGTTACACTTTGTGACAGTTTTGTCAACCTGTTCCCTGAAAATAAGCTTGCTGTCTATGGTAACGCCAAGATAGACAGCTGATTCGGCCCATTCCACCGTTGTGTTGTTTAGGCTTATTTTACAATCCTCAGGCGGAACAAGTCTAAGAGAGTTGGAGTGTGGAAATAAGATGACCTGGGTCTTCGCCGCATTGATACAGATCTTCCATTCGGTGAAGTATTCTGACAGAACATTCAGGCTTCGCTGCAGTTTCGCTGTAAGCGCTCTTATTACCCTACCATTGTGGACGACTGCGGTATCATCGGCGAACAACGACAGAGATCCGTTTTCAGGGAGCGGGGGTATGTCCGAGGTGAATAGGTTGAACAGAAGTGGACCTAGTATACTTCCCTGCGGAACACCGGCGGAAATCTCCTGTGCATCGGAAACTGCACCTTGCAGCGAAACACGGAATGTCCTGTCCGACAGATAATTTTTAATTATCTTCACCAGGAAGATGGGAAGATTGTATCGATGCAGCTTGTACACCAAGCCATCATGCCACACGTTATCAAAGGCCTTCTCGATGTCGAGAAGTGCCATGGCAGATGATTTTGAAACAGACTTGTTCCGCCTGAGGATGTTAATGACTCGGTTAAGTTGGTGAATTGTCGACCGTCCACGTCGGAAGCCAAATTGTTCATCGAGCAAGATGTTCAGCTCGTCGGCAGATGAAAGAAGCCGACGGTAGATCGCTTTCTCAAACAGCTTGATAATCCTGAGAGAAGGCTGATGGGCCTATAGTCTTGGAACATGAAGGATCTTTCCCAGGTTTCTGGATGGGAATGACTTTTGCTGATTTCCAACACGAGGGGAAGTAGCTAAGTCGCAGGCATTGGTTGAAAACAATCGCCAGATGATTATAGAACTGGGGGCTCAATTGCTTGAGCTCCAAGTTCATGATGTTGTCGAAACCTGGGGCCTTCATGTTCTTTGAGCCTTTGTATAAGTCAATATCGTCTGCTGAGATCTCCAACCTCTGTAAAATCGTTGGGGCTTAGATGGATGTTAGTAATAAGCGCGCTAACGGCAGTTTCGTGTGGACTGACGATGTTTTGTCAGAGATTATGGGAGCTGACGAAGTGTTGACTAATTTCAGCAGCCTTCTCTGCAGGAGTTATCAATCGATCCTTAGAGCCATTGCTGTCTAATGGGATCAACGGTGGAATTGGCCTTGGCTTAGTTTTTAAATTTTTGGTCAACTTCCAGAACGGCTTAGCACAATCAGGAAGAGAGCGGATCTTGTCAGCAAAATTGTTATTCTTAAGGTCCACCATTCTGGCCTTAATCATTTTGGTCACTCGATTACAGTGACGTTTTAGAGTTAGTAAACCAGTTCGCTGGTATTGCCTCCGTATGGCGTTGCGTAATTGTATCAAATCTTTAGTGGGTCTATCAATGGGTACAGAGTCACTCACCTGATCAATCACCGGTACATGTTGCTCCCGGACCTGGGAGATCGCTTGCTCGATGCTCTGCAGCTGCCGTTCGATGTCATCGACCGACTCGAGGTGCACATTGAAATCGACGGTGTTGTCGACGTGTTGTCGTGAACCTCTCCCATCTGGCACGATGATAGTTCCGTCTGGTGATCCGATGCCGGTTGACCGAGGACCCAACTTCGACCACCACCGGATAGTGGTCCGAACTGAGCTCCTGGTGCACTACCGGCTGGGCGATGTTGTCTCATGTTGGTGAGGAGATGTCGATTGTCGAATGGACTCCGGATCGGCTCAACCGGGGAGTATCCGGCCCAGGACGGTAGTCTCTCTTCCAGGTCTTCCGAGAATAATTCCGTTCGATTCCGCGTGTTCCAGGTTTCGTGTTTCGCATTCATGTCGCCGGCGATGATGAACTGCCCGCCTCCGGTTAGCTTACGATGTCGTTTCAGGGCCGTTGTTGTTCCGTTGTTGGTACTGGCTTCGCTTGGGACAATAGGCCGCGATGATGGTGATTGGGCCGACGGCAGTTTCGACTTCGACTCCGATGGCTTCGATAGTCTGCAGCTGAAAGCTCGGAAGCAGATGGCAGTTGATGTTGTAGCGCAGGGCAATCGCAACTCCTCCTCCACTAGAGCCGCTACGATCCAGTCGCACAATCCGGTATCCAGGGATGAATATGCTGATTTCCGGTTTGAGGTGTGTCTCGGTGACGATGGCGATGTCGATGGCCTTCCTGTTAAGGAAGTCACCGAGCTCTACTGTTTTGTTCCGGATGGAACAAGCATTCCAATTTAGGATGTTTATGGTGTGTTTACGGTCCATACTTAGTAATGAACGTCATCGTCACGGATGTGGCGGCTTTGAGCTGTTCCTCCTTGGAGCGGCAGGAACGTAGTTGGCGATAGAGCTCTTGCACGAACTCCACCATTTGCTCCGAGTTGTAGAGCTGTCCATCGACGGGTGGCTGCGTGAAGGTACTATGACTCGCATTGCCCTAGCCTGGAGGAGGAGTCGGGTTGGGGGCGGCGGCGGCTGCCGCGAAACGATGATGGACGGAAGCTGACGGGCGGTTTGCTTTGCGGTGATTCAATGGGATCGGCGGTAGGTTTGGCACCTGATACCGAAGCGCCGGGAAATTCTCCTCGTTCATCGGAGGTGGTGGACGGCGTTAAGCAGGCCGAGACTCGGTGGATGACTTCTTGCGGATCGCCAAAAATTCAGCACGTTTGGGGCAGGTACGATTGCTGCTCTCATGGTTGGCGCCACAATTTGCGCACTTCAGTACCGCACCTCCTTCCATCGGGGCACAATCGTTGGTACTGTGGGCTCCGGCACACTTGCCACATCGCGGCTTCATGTGACAGTTGCGAGTTCCATGGCCGAACGCAAGGCAGTTGCCACATTGCGTCACGTCGTGCTGTCAGCTGGAAGATTATAAATAAATATATTTTTCTCTTAATATATAATGTTGGAGTGAAGCATGCAGTGTAAATTTTGGAAGAATTTAAGTTTTCTTAAATTTTTAAGAATTATTTTTAAGTTTACCGAACTTTTCAGCTGTTTGAAAAAAAAAATTTCTCACAATTTGGGATATTGAAATTGAAGTCCTCAACTCGGTATATTCAACTTTACCCATAGATGAGTATGGGCAGTTTTTTGCGATTATAAGTAAATATTAAGAGCATTGATGTTACTTAAACTTGCAGTACATTATTTGTTAATGACTAAACGTTTGTCAGGTGTCTTTCTGCTCATAATCGATATTTGTTGCTTTTAAAAATATTGTACTACAAGCTGTGGACGTATCACCGATCGAGAACTTTTTCAAACGTCCTGTACTCGCGGTTTTTGATTTATCACTACGAAAGGACACACTATCATTCTGCCGCACTGTGTATCATGATATTATGTATGTGTCATATTCCTTACATTTCACCCTTATTCGTCGCACAATGGCACTAAAAATGGTCAAAATATGGTACAGTAATATAAATAGTAAAAGAGATACAAGCGAGCATGTATAATATATGTATGATATATAAATTCATCCAATTAGATTGATCATTTTTCGATCATTGTAGAATAGTCACATAATCACATCACAACAACTTTAGGAAATGCTGAAAAACCTCCCTGCTCCTTGACACGTATTTTAGATTTTATTATTTTGTATTGATTGTCACACTTTTCATAATCCCCTGTTCGCTAAGAACGTAGCGTAATTGGCTTTAATTCTACAGTAAATGCCAAAAATATTTTGACCATAAATTAGTCTCAATTTGCCGCATCGGTCGTAAATTGTGCATCGTTCTTTGCTTGCTCCGTTGTGTGCTCCGTTCCTCTCTCGGAAGAACAAAGGCACGGGCGATTCAAAGCTGTGTGTAATCACTGAAGCCTTTGCCCAGCGATCATCATCGATCGACAAGTATGGATCATCGCTTCGAGTATTCAGACAGTGCAACAACCACCGAATATTCATGTTCTGCTACAGTAACTGAATCTGAACGAATTTGCGATGCTATATTCACGAACGGGTGGCAGTCTGACAAACTATTGTTCAGTAGTGTCACGAATGATTTCCAAGCCTGTCGTATTCCTCGCCCCAAGAAGTACCGTGGGAGTTCAGATCGCCCAGAATCAGAATTGGAGATGGAACTAAATTAACTGAACTCCTAAGTTGACGGTGGTTTATTGATGTACTCGGAGGGACATAGACAGAAGCTATGCGAAGATCTCTACTCTTTACATTTATTTGGCAAACCACGATGCCTGAAATGATTGGGAGTGAGATTTTATAGAGAGAGCAAATATATCACTATCAGAATTGTGAATGAATTAGTTGAACGAGTCTTATTTAGGTATTAGACTACGCCATTGTTTAACGGTGATCATATCTTCATCCTAACTCGACGAATTATTCATCGAAAGATATGAATTCACCAATCGCATCTGCTACGTCAGAGTCCAGTTCATCGGAAGACAAAACCAAAAAAGGATTTTCATTTTGAGTGGCTGATACAGACAATGCAGACTCTGCGTTTTGCGACTTTACCATTTCTGCATACGACTGTTTGGAGCGTTCTCGTATGGAACGCTTCACATTACCAGCGAGCTTCTTGTACTCGGGGCAGTTATGTAAATCGTGGAGAGGCTGTTAGCCACAGTAAGCGCACATTGTTGCTTCCTTTTGGCAAACATCCTCTAGATGTCTTTGGCCGCATTTGTCACAACGGGGCGTGTTTTAATAAAAAGTAGCCGTATGTCCCAACTGCTGACACTTGGTACAAAAAGGCGCGTTGCAAAAAAAAAAAAGGTTATCAATTGCAACAAATTTTGGGAGAACTGATCCGGCGAAGGCCACTAGTAGCGAGTCCGACGGCGAATATGTCTTTCTTCCATCTACCATTGTTGCTGCATACAATTGTTTGCATTCCAGAATTTCAATGGTAGACGAAGCAGAATTTGGCAGTCGTCCCATACCTTCCCTAGCGTTCATGAGCGTCCTGTAGCTCACTACACCGACACCCTCGACGAAAACCTGCATCTTGGTAGACCCAAGTGTCCCACCATCTTTTAGCATTCAAGATGAAGACCCAGCGCAAGCACGGCAGTGGTTTGAAGAACAACTGACAGTTAGCCAGGAAAATTCCTAGCAGGCGGAAGATTTTTCGGAGGATGAAGCCTGAGACGACGGATCCATGGATGAACCAGCTCCGGTGGCAGAATACGAACCAGTCTAACAGGCAGTTCTGGAGTGAGGACGGCGCATGATTGTACTTCCAGCGTGGCGCTAACCATATTGGATGGTGAAATTTTAAGGGAGGAAATGTTGGGTCCCAGTTGCGATTGGATCACCATAGAGTTATCATACACTTATTTTAATCACAGTAACCATTGTGTGCCTAAATAAACAGAGTCACCTCATGATTGTTGCTAATGCTATTGCAACCTTCATGCACCGAATGAAACCCATCCTCAGTAGGCTAATTTGTTAGTGTTTGAAACAAATCTTGACAAATAATAAGGTTTTTTTTTCATTAGGGCGAATCTAACATTAAGAGATTCTCTCCGGGCTCACTCTCTTTCATTCATTAGGGGCTATTCATAAACCACGTAGACAATTAAGGGGGGGAGGGTTTCGAAAAAGTCTACGTTTGTCTACGATGGGGAGGGGGGATATACCAAAAGTCTACGTAGACCTTTTTTACTCTCTACAAAACTGATATTCATACCTTCCACGCAGAAAAAAATCCGTCATAACAAACATATTACAGGTAAATCCAAACATAAAATTAGTTTATTCTGGCCGCAAACATAAACTTGCTTTCTTTCAAATATATTCTATGTTTAAAACCAAGTGACATCGCTGTTTGAAATTAAAATCACATTATGTTTATTTTCAACATATTAATGATACGAACAAACGTACAAATTTTAGATTTTACTGGTTGCGTTCTAAATTTATTTTATTTATTGTGAACTCAATAAAAACCTTCTGTAACTTTGTCAATTATCAATATAGACTTTATGTGAACAAAATTTTATGTTGATAAGATTTATAAACTTGAAATTTTCACAAAATATGTAAAATAAGATTTTTAGGCACACAAATTTCAAAAATCCGTATTTCTGTGAAAAATTTCGGTAGCCTATTAAAAATTTCATCATAGCTTAAAATAATATATTAAATAAAGTGGACAAAGTTTCCATCAAGTGGTTTGGACTACAGCTGGCGTCAAAGTTGACGCATCAACATGAGTATTTTCCTTTTTCACCAAATATTGACCATGCTGAAATATCGGTGCAAAAAAAGCTAACGTGAAGATAGTCTATCTATCTTCATATTAGCATCTACACATCTAAAGATGGTCTACGTTAAATTTCGAACACAAACATAATAGTAGCAAATCTAAATTAACACATTATTTTAAAAAACCGATTGTTTATTTCACAATCATAAACTTATATCTACATAAGAAACAGTTGATTAATAGGTTAATCCTTCTTTCTGCTAAGTTCTCGAACTTTCTGTGGTACACCCGCCATCAGGTTCCGTACGGTATCCTCGGATACGCCCGCCGGGACAATTCTCCATCTTTTCTTGAAATATTCGGTACCATTTGCTTTCTTCTTAGTTTTGAAGAGTGTCCGCTTAACTAGAGCCGCAGTACTTATCTATTGGGCATTGATCTGGACAGTTTGGTGGATTGGCTGTTTTTGGCACATATTTGACCTCTGGTACCTTATACCATTCCAGGAAGGATTTCGTATTGTGACAAGGTCAAATCAGGCCAAAACAGAGCTGGAGAGTCGTGGCTACTGATAAACGGTACAACCACTTTTGCAGACATTCTCGTACACACCGTCATTGATAGTGCCGGTAGAGACGACACATTTAGATTTTCGACCACAACTACATATGGCCTGCCTAATCATATACTTCTGTCGAAAATGTGGACACCTTCTTTGTCCGGAAACGCTATAAAACGGCGCTCCTGTGCATTGCAGGTATAAAAAGCCAGGCCCAGAAGCTATTTAAAGTCTTCAGTATGTACGTCAAACACCGTAGAAGACTTTTTGCAGTAAAATTTTGCATGTCATCACAGTAGGAGACCTTTTTTACTTTGTACGCCTTCAGTCTTTGCCCCTGTTTCACTTTTTTTACGTATGATTTTGACTTCCACGCTACATTTCGCACAGAAAGATCCGGATCAATAATGGCTGCCAACTTCTTGTCCATATGTCGGGTATATACTTACGATTTGTTCCACTTCCAACCTTCCAATCCACAGTCAAGCGCTGGTCAAATAATTTGCAAACACAAAACATGGTACTTTTCGGTAGTTTTAGTTTCTTGGCAAGATTGCATACCGATAAATTTAAATTTTGCCGCCGTTCGTACAAAACGCGTGTCCACTTGATTCGACGCCATTTTACTGAATGTAACAATCATGTTAACATGTTGTACCATGAAATAAAGTGGAGAGTTTCAGCTGTCATATAATGGAAACGTTTCAGCGATCCGTGAATTAATTCAAAATCTACACTGAAATAAAAGTGCCCAAAATTAACGTTGACAGGCTTTAGTTTTCACCAAAAATAATTTGCGTGGCATTTGATATCAAGATCACGTAATGTAGGTTGCAATGTGAACGGGGTTTAATGCTACACGCTAAAATTACTGTTTCTAATTATCTTTTCGAGAGCTTAAAAATATAACAAGAGACAGTAATTTGAGCGTGTTGGTTGTGTTTCTTTATTAGTTTTTTAAAACATCGATAGATCAAATCCATGGTACCAACTCATTAGTATGTTTATGATGTCAAGCATTGAGTAGTTAACTTGCTCCCATTTGACAAACATTTAGAAGACGGTTTTAGTTATATGCGGTTGTGATACCTGTCAACAATGCTATAGCGCAGGATGGGACAAAGTAGAAAATACATAACCAGGTCTGTGAAGACATCAACTTGCTTTGGAAAACTTTCAAAGAAGATAAACTGAACTTGATATGTAAAGTAAAAACAAAAATAGCCGCAAATGCTTTGATTGTGGACTGCATTTTGCGACAAAAGTGAATGCAGATCAACGCAAAAGCATCCACAAGGCAGATATTTCATCGAAGGAAATAAGGCCACTCAAGATTCTGCAGCAACGCCTGGAAGAAATTATTTGTGAGGTCGACGAGGACGGAGCTACACAAGTTCTATAGACAGAATCACGTTTTGTCGAAATCATTGGGCTTGACATCCAAGAAACAATCCCACCAGAACTTCCACTGATGAACTTTAGTTATTGGTTTAAGCAGCCATGGTGTGGGCATCCTTAGCATTGATTGCTGTTATTTTTTATTTATGGTATTTTTATGAAACAAAACAAAAAGGAATAGCTGCATAACCTGATTGTTTGAGTTTTATTTCATAAATCTTTCCTCAAACCGCCACAGCCACATATTGTTAAACATTTTCCATAAATTAAAAAAAAGAATTTGACAAAGTCTACGTAGACTTTGAGGAGGGGGGGTTGGAAAAAGTCTACGAAAGTCTACGATGGGGGAGGGGGGGGTTTGAAAATGGCAAATTTCGGTCTACGTGGTTTATGAACAGTCCCTTACAGCGCCATTATAACACTTGCGAGGCATTCTTTAGTACAGATCGAAACACAAAAGTTAGAATTGGTGTTTCCACAGCAATTCCCACAGAAACTTCAAAAAGCCATTATACAGTTAGAGTTCGCAACCAATTGATATCAAATTTTAAGAAATTCGCACCTGATATGAAATCGACTGAAGCATGACCGATATTTAGAACCACCCTAGCATGTATCTCCGTCAAATGGATCGAGCAGCTCAGTATCGTTACAAATGTAGTTTGCATACACAAGTAGTCACGAGCTTACATGATGTTCTTTTTCCCACTTCGACGGAGAGGACGTGACAAGTTTCGGGACAAAGGTTAGACGCAACAAGTGCTGTTGGTGTTTTGAACGAACACATTTTGGCTTTTTAATCTGCAATTTTCTAGAAGTTTTCACAGACATTATAAAACAACAACCATTCGGCTTCCGGAAATTCTGGACTACGGTACACATAAAATGTAAATTATCATATGCTACTACATCATTATGCTTCACTCATTGAATTAACGTCTGACGCGAAAGGCTGCCACTGTTCTTCCACTCGCTCGCATCCGAGCGGCATGGCAACGGATCGGAGTGCGGAGGTGTCGTTGCATGGTTGCCATGCAAATGATGAAAATGCACATCACCTAGAGGGATGTGTGTATGTCACAGCCAACTGTGGTGTGCGAGCATCGCGAACAGCAGCCTCATTGCAAGGTCTACTCGTTGTTTTCGTTCCATAGTTATCCATTAGTTGTCAGTGCAAGCGTCTCACAACCGCCAAACAACGGCTGCAGCCTGTTCATATCTGTTGTCTATAGGGCTGGAAACATGCCATCCATTCTGGGTCGTCTGTATATTGCATCAGCTTCTTCAACCCAACCCAAACCCCCGTCTTAATAACCTCTCTAAGTAATGGGATGCAAGAGGAGGGAGGCGGGTAGCGAAAGAAAGTGTTACCGCCATCATGATTAATATGGTTCAATTTACATGACATTTTCGCGCGAGCGTTCGTGCTGAACATATGCCCCATCCATCCTATGCGCCATGCTCGTTGTCATATCAGCCGAAGACAATATGCTTCGCTCGCTGAGTGGTGGAAATTTGCGCTCACGTGAAGGAAATTGATTCCTTCCTGCCTGCGGTAGGTGTTTAACACAACTCGTTCGGATGCGAGTCAAGACCTGGTAATAGGATTATTTGTTTAGCAAATGTCTGCCGTAAAATGGGACCAAATGGTTCGGCAACACGTGTCACGGTACTGGAACGGCTTAGGTGGGTGTTGAATTTCATTACCATGGCTCCGTTTTGAAGGAATGCTGGTAAATGCTAATATAAAAGTAAAGTTAGGTGACATTTCTTTAGGAGTGAATGCTGATGTGCATCACTTGCCGTAAACAAGAACAACAATCAAGGTTGCTGATTATCACAACGAATTGTGTCTCGCTCTTTCTACAACCCACCTCCGATTGCCTGCTGCCTCCGAAAAAAAAACTACTCTCACCGTACAAGAAAAATGTTGAGCAACGACACGCTCTGTCCTTTCCTGGTAACAGCATCTTCTTGTGCCTACTTTCATTCACTGAGTTATCAACCATGTCCAACCAACCAAGCGACACTTACCAATTCTTCTCTTCTGCGCGAACATTTGTTCCGAATTTCCTATAACTGTTGGATTCGGACCCGAACCATATTCGCAGTGAAGTCTTCTGAAGGAAGCAAACGAATCGTTTCATTAGTAAAAAGAAGAAGAAAAACCCGAATTAATCCACCGATGGTGAGACTGAACCCTTCTTACACTGCATCATAATTACGAACTAAAATGTGGCCAGCATGGTACTGTATACACTGAAAAAAAATCCGTTGCCGGATTCATGAATAAAAATTCATGAAATCATAAAATGTGTCACTTCATGACATCATGACGAAAACCACAATTATCATGAATAATAACAACTGCTCGGTTGAAAATGAGTCATGATCGCCACAAGCGTTATTATAAATAAATTCCCGTTTTGATGAATCCAACTTGGAATAAAATATCATACCGCTGAGTCACGGAATCATGACCCTCATTCATGCTTTATAACTGAAATTCCAAAAATCATAAACCAAAACAAACGTATCCATGAATTTGATTCAAGGTCGCTCTATAAGCGTAACGCAAAGCTGTCAACCTGTCAAAAATTTTCATCAATTCAACCGAAGCTTGCGTACCGGTTGGCGGTAATTTTCAGGTAAGGTATTAAAATCCTAACAAATGCGCGAAAAAAACTAACTTGTGCTTAATTATAGTGTGAAAACATCAAGAGCACAGCTTACCGCGTAGTCACAGCAGCAACGGTACACAGCAGCAACCGCAGCAGCAGTAAAAGAAGCAGGAACAAAACCTAGCGGTAAGTTTTTTTTTCATCTTGATTTTTATTCGATTAGGGCTATTCAAAAATCACATCAAGCTATAAACTATTTGTGTCAAATAGTATTAAGGTTTGTTTTTTTTTTGTTTTTAAATTGTTTAGGTTTTCGGTCTTAATCCAAAACCGAAAAAAAATTGAGGTTAGAATTTTAAAGTTTTTATTCTAGGAAAATGGAGACAGAAAATGTAGAATTCATTACATTACTACAAAATTTGAAAATGTCCAAATGCAGCCGCAAAGAATCACTGTAGGAGCATCGCGACCCGATAAATTCATTATCGTGGTTTTTTGCGGCTCCGAGTACAAAGCAGAAAACATACTGCAAGCCATATGTATTTGTATGCACGTAACGTACGTGTTGAACCTGGAGTACACGTCGGATTGCAGGCCACTGTGGCTGTTTCTACTAACCTATATGTTTAAAATACCAGAGTCGATCGTGGAGCTGCCGAAGAGCACACGTGATTTGCTGAAGGCTATCTATTGTTAATCCTCATTTCCTTTGTATTCATGCCATTTTCGTAATATACTTAGAATTGAAACGAAACCAAAAGCTGAAATCAAAAAATGAGTTTACTTATCAAACTCCTGAAAGAATCCGTTTTTTTTCTCATATTAATAAGTATGTTTCATGTTACCATGAACTCGCTTCGTGGTACCTATATGGAATCATGAATAATGTTCATGTTTTCATGTTTTTTTTTCGTAGTTCCAAACGAAATGCTTCATGATATCATGAACCAAACTGTCCATTTTCGTCACTAAAATTGGAATCATAAATGACAGGTGCCAATAATCATGAATAGTAGTGCATGTTTTCATGAATTTAGTTTATGGTTACTAATCAGATGCTTCATGATTTCTTGAATCAAGTTGCCACTTTCTTCATCAAAAATCAAAAACATAACGCCATAGTGGCGTTACGTTGGATCATAGTAAGCTGATTCATGATTTCATGACTCTTATGCATGGTGTATATTCATAACATGAAAAAAGACGTTTTTCATGATATCATGAACCATTTTGCTAGTTCCGAGCAGCGGATTTTTTCCCGTGTACATATTTTCTTCAGAAATTCCAAGGAATTCCAGGAATGTTCTAAATGTCATATTTTCAGTTTATAAAATGAACTGTGTTGTTCATGGATGTGATTAAAATATTGTCATTAAAAGTGTTTAGCGACCTGTTTATGTTGAGTAATATCAAATAGGAGATTACATAAATATTTGAAGTTTCATATACTCCATAGAGATAATCCTAAGCATCAGTTTTCACCATCGATATGGTTTCAGGATACTAAATAAGCACTCGTTGCAGTTCAAAACCAGACATTTACCACTTACGCCAATCGATCCTGCTCTAATTATATAGAGTGTCAGAATGTGGCATCTAGCCCATCAGAATCTAGAGCATCTGGTGTGCATCTGGTGGCATCGATTGGTGCGAGTGGTCGTGTCCGGGTTTGAATGGCAACATCTCACAATTATGTGCTCTCAGGTATTGTTTCGGTCATATCTCTATAAAGGATTATCCAACCATAATGAAATTTTGACCAGTTATTTGGAGATTTTATAATTATGATTTGGCACTAACAAAACTAAAAGCGGTACACAAATAGCTCAGTATGTAATCGGAGACTAAACTGTTTAATTACTATTATAATAAGCCGTCAAGTACTGTTTTGTTCATATCTTTGTAACGAAATGTCCGAATAAAAAAAAATCAATAGCGTTCTATGGGAATGTTGTAGCTTCCATTTGTCGTCAACAGAACTGAAATCGGTTCACAATTGGCTGAGTAAACGATGTGACATTATTTGTAACGCACACACACATACACACACATACATACACACAGACTTGTGCTTAGTTCGTCGAGCTGAGTCGAATGGTATATAACCCTCGGCCTTCTGGGCCTCGGATAAAAAGGGAGTTTTCAAGCGATCTTAATACCCTTCTATTGGTGTAAGAAAGGTAAAAACAGTGGATGCATGAGAAGCAGGCCCTGCAAATTCTCCATAGTGCGAGTGTGTGTTTGTTTACACAAATGCATTATCGATTTACACATATCAAGCTGAACAATGCATTAGGTCCAAAGTAACATTGAGAAATTCTCTTGCATTAATAGCTTGTTTATTTAATAATTTGTTGATTTCTGCTACGTATTCAGTCCTTAAATACACTTTATATTTCCACACTGTGCGTTGAAAATGCTAGAACATGTTAGTCGCCGAAGAGAGTCTCCCAATGTTACTTAGGACATTGTTACATTGTTCTGTTACCGTTGCGACACAATATCCCTTGTTTGTCAGTTTAAAAGGTATAATTAGTTACCCACATTATTGTTGGAAAATTCTTTTGGTTTTTGTTTTTCTAAAAGAAGAACTATAAATAAAATAATAAATAGTAGTCTAGCTAAAATTTAAAATATATGCATGCACACTTATAAAAATTATCAAAATTGTAAAATTAAGAACAAAGATTGTTAATTCACACTACACGAAAATCTACCCCTGCGAAAACGCTACTGAAGAGCAAAATGAATTACCACACATGAGGAAATGTACTTTTGAAACGGAAGTATTAGAAAAGGAGAGGCTATTCGAGGTTCTATGGATTTTTCGGGATTGACGAGAGATTTTTCAACTTTACACCTCAGCTGAAAAGCATCTCAGCACAGGATGTTTTATTAGTGCGTCTTGTTGAAAAAGGGAGGACCTAAACTATAATTGGACAACGTTTTATCGCGAAAGTTCATCGCCTTACCGAGAATCTATTCGTTCGCCAGCTTAAGCGAAGCCAGTGTTAGCGCATTGCGGAGTCTGCCTAGACCACTCATGCCACTACATTGTGATCTTGCCCCGAAGGACCCGAAGGCGAATTGTGATTCCCGTGCATGAACTGTACCAACGCCTTTCCGCTGAACACGTCGAAACACCGTCGAAGTCCCATTCCGGAATATAAACCCCCGTCCTACGTGTACCCTGGTCGACGAGGTTAGATCAACGGATCTGCCGCCATTGTGCCAGGACAGCAAATCATCGTAAGGATCGTAAGGATCGGGAGGTTAACCGTCCGCATGACCAGCCCTAGATTCCCGGACAGTTTCCGAAGCTCTTCAGTAGCAGCATCAGTAGCCGGCCGGCCCACCGTGACCCTTACACTCACCCACAATCCTTGTAAGTTAAAAAAAAGCTTATTAGATGACTGGACTATCGATTAACTGATTCCCTTGCTTTTTGCCGACCCGGAGAATAGAAGCCTTAAGCTTGAGTTCACCGGTAGAAACCCAAACGAGGCCTTGAGAGCCCACTCTCAATGGTCCCCGTAGCTTAGACCAGGGATCGAGAGAATTGTTGGAGGGTCCGTCTGACCCCCAAGTAACAGTTCGGCTTGATATGTTAAGGTGCCTAACCTACTAACTACGACAGCGGTCAGATTTCCTGCTTTCAGTCAGGCGTTTTTAGATTAAATTGGATAAAATCTATCGTAATTTCTCACTTGTTTGTATATAACAAAGCAGTATCCATTTGGCTACATTAGGGTGCCAGCCAAAACCGACTTTCCGAATTTGAAAAAAAAGTAGTGCTCCAAAGTTTTGTCTCCTATGCTAAATTTAAACTCGAACCGCGCAGACTTCGTTAAGTGGATCTCCAAAGCGCTCAAAGTTGGAGTTTTTTGACCCATGAAAAATCTACCCCAGGGATACGTAATACGACTCCGGGGGATCCACCATCGTATGGCCAATATGCCTGTTGGACACGCTCAGGAAACACCTGGAGAGGATCATCCTCAACAGGCTGTCGAAATATTGTGTCGCTGACACTAAATTGAATTACGGAAGTCCTGACTTCCGACTTCCGAACTTTCTTCCGACATATATGTCAGTCTGACATTTGACAGTTAAGTCATTTCAATTTTTGTTTGGAGTTTCAAGAAGAAGAAGGTAATCCAACGATTTGATGCTTTTTTCCCATTTAATATAACAAAAGCATTTTGCACAGATTTAATTCCAGTAATCATCTTTAATAATGTCGGACCCAATAATTCACACAGTGCGACATCAGCACGCCTTGCCAAACACAGTGTGCGCTGTATGGGTACTACTTCATGGGAATTCCCAGAACGGAGTTGGCTCGTATTTACGGGAAATCGGCATCGACTGTAGGGTACTGAATCTTCAAGTATGAAGAAAACGGAATGTATCAACGGAAACAGCGGATGCAGGTCTACAAAAAGTTCACGGTTACAATGAGGAAATGGCTTGTGGATCTTTACCATCGTGAACCGATTCTTTATCTCGAGGAAGCAAGGCAAAGATTCCAGCAACAATTCTTCACATCCATCAGTGTATCATCCATATGCATCATTCTACACGAAGCCGGAATGACGTGGAAGTGCATCGAGCTGAGACGCAATTCAAATAAAGCAACGCGAATAACGCGATTCTTCCGGACTTGCTGGCCATTCCTTGGGATTTGAGCAATTTGGTGTTTTTGGATGAAGTTAGTTTTGACAACCGTGACATGTTGCGCAAGAAGGGATATGGTATGGTTGGCCAAACAATTCTGTACCGTGGGGAATTTTGCAGGAAGCCACGGGTTTCATTTTAATGCTTTCTCGGTGTGTGTGGAATTTTGGACAGTTTCTGGACCAAAGGAACCTTCATCCGGAAGAACTTCTTCAAATACTGTCGTAAGTTCGCCTTAAATAACAGAGCGGTTCGAAGTTATCCAAGAGTGTATTCTGTGTGGATCCTGGATAGTGCCAGAATCCATTGTGATGCAAGCATAAAACGATACCTACGATCAAGTATACGAGTAGTCGTTCACCGAGTCTTCTTCTCCTTTCCCCGCAGTAGCTTCCGTGAGGTCACCGGATGCTTGGTTCCCACGTCGTCCTGCGAGAAATACGGGGGTAGAACCCGCTTGTCCGTCTCGCTAAACTTGATCTTGGCTTTGACTTCCTCTGTGTCCTGCGAGGGATATGGGGGTGAAACCCGCTTGTTCGTCTCGCTATTCGCCGTCAGGTGCCGAGGGTGGACTGCCAGTTCCGGTCCTCCAGAGACTTCCGCACTGGCAGGGCCCCGGCTACCCAAGGCTGTTCCTTCGATACTTGGTTTTGGTGTTGTCCTTGTGTTATTGTAGTCATTATCGGTATAATTTATTTGTATGTTGTCCTCTCTAACTTGCTGAATGTAGCTGTCCACGTAGGTTGCTGTGGAGGCCATAGATGGTGGTGTGGTCGACCTTTTTGTTATGGTGGTTTGACGAGAGAGGACTCGCTAATCGGAGATTTACAGGACTTCATCCATCGGATCAGAGTCTGTTAGCTCGTCCGATGAAATATTCAAGTAAGCGTTTCCAGTGTTGTTTGTGTTTTCATCGGAGATGACGTATGAAGATGTTCCCTGAGCCTGATTGTTTTGTTTTCTTTTTTGGAAGGATTTCTCCGCTGTCTTTTTTTATCAATGATTTTTTCTCTCCCGCGGAATGGGAGAGAGTTCCATTACTGGACTGAACTTAAGCTCAGAATGTTTGTCTTGCCTAGAGTTCACACGTCTTCGACGTCCATCTTTGCTGTGGTCCTTTGTGCTTGCTTTTCGGAGGGATCGTGATCGGGATCTTCGGTTTTGTTTTTGAGTTTCACTATTGTCATTTTTTACCTTTTTTATGGCACCGGTTGACTTGGAGATTTCCGTTGTGGCTGTCTCCATTTCTACGCTGTCCTGGATCTTCGTATTGTTGCTGGTGGTAGACGGTATTGCAAAATTCGCGGCGGCTAAGGCGGCTTTTAGCGCGGCGATTTCAAGGTCCTTTTGTGCGAGTTCCAGATCCTTACTTCTGATTGCGTCGATAAGTTCGGTCACCTTCTTTGCCGGATCCATTTGCTGCTTCCGATGCTTCACCTGTTAATGAGATATTGAACGCATTATTATTGGTTTCGTGAAATGAATCAGCTTCAATAGTTTTACCTTCTTCACCGGTTCCATATGCCTCACTTGTTTTCAAGTAGTCGAGTTCCTCCAAATTTTAATATTCCATCTCTACGGGGTTCCTGTGATGGAAGTAAATTTTCCCGTATTTCTTAGTTGCATATATTGCTTAGGAAATAGTTAAATTCACTTACTGCATTGTTTCGTCGGCGAAGCCAATTGCTACAAACAGTCTTGGTAAAAGTCATCACATTAGATTCAAAAGCGTGGATTTTCAGGCAACATAACATTGACTACCTATAAGTTCCATGCGAAAATCAAATGAAAACTCATGACAACAAACGTAACCAGAATAATGAACGATCAATTTTCAAAATGCTTTGATATTAATTTATGTAAACAAGTTCATTTTCAAAACGAATTTCGAAATGTCAGAAATCAAAATTCAATCAACCACAATGAATATCAATTACCCGTCGGGATCGGAAAAATGCAAGGGCAGCCCAGTCCAGGGTATTCTTGCACAACATTGCTAGGATCTATTCCTCTGGGACGATGATGACGGCCCTGGTTGTTCCACAAGAGATTATATTAAGATTTCATCAAATGAAATTCATGCTTACCGATTGACAATCAAAACAACAGTGACAGCAGATTTTTGACCCGCAGATAGAGCCGACTTCATTCATTGCAGCAAACAAAATTCAGTTGGCATAGAAGTGACAGCGGTAACCATGAAAACCGGGAAAGTAAACATTATCATTACACTGGGATAAAATCATTTTCACTTCTCATGGATATTTTATGAAAATCTAGGGCACTGGCTACAAACGAGAACCGATTTTAAAAACAGCGTGCGTTGCCGGTTGTTGTTCTTTGGTTGCTAGTGACAGTGCTGCGAGAATCTTGCATTTGAAAAATATTAATATTCTCGTCGGAAGTGGGCAAGGTCCGCCAATATGTCAGCGACGTATCGACAATTTTTTGTTTAAATGCACATATATCGAAGAGAGAATACGGTCTGATCGAAAGATGCAACACGGTTTCCGGCGGCAAGTCGTCGATGTTTCGCCATTCAGGATGACGTGGTTGAGACCAGCCGTAAAGGCGTCCAAACAGGAGGGCGAACGATGACCCAGGCTGTTTCACCAGGGGTTGCCTTTATTTTCGTACCCATCGTATTTGATTTTTGCCAAAAATCCCTGTTTATCTGTGTTTGACTGCAGAAAATCTTGGCCAAGTCTTAAGCTTCAAACTTTGTGCTGCAAAAAGTAGCATGAAAACTTTTCAGGCCTGAATGCGTATGCACTTCTTATTTATAATTGCTATTGGGTTCTGAATGCAAAATAAAACAGATATATACTCATCAGAACACATTTATTGTTATATGCCGATGTAAAACGGTCTTTTCAAAAGGGTTTAAATGTATTTATCGGTTTCTCTGCGGGGCCTGGCTGACCCTATCTGAGATACTGGCGTTTGACAGTATGCAACATACTCACCAGGCCTTATTTGGAATGAGGCCCCGTTCGACATTCGTTACTACGGTGCACGAACGCCGGTGCTGTTTACAAACAATACGAATCTTTTGAAGTTTGAATGATAGCAGAATCTTGGCTTCAGGAAAACATTGACTTCCACCGAGCCACGTTGTAGTTTTAACATCTCCCAACAAAACGGTTATTCTTTTTAACACCTACATGCCTGACACCTCTTCTAGCAAAATCTGAATATTTAGTGGCCTGTCATTCTGCGAATTATTAACCAAATCGGATGCAACCTTTTGCAAATGATCACAAATTTGTTCTTGTGTTTGATACACTATTGGACATTCCAGAATTGTACGTAGTTCCAGATATATTCAGGAGAACCATGGGGTAAGTACCCTTCTCGAAACACTGACCAGGATCAAAACGGTACCAAAACATGACTTGCGACACTTCAAACTTCACGATTTCGCAAAACAAGACCATTGGTGGTCATTCTGGAAATAAAGGGCGAACACGAAATTATTTCGACACCGAAAATTTCATGCCAATTTTCTTATAATGTTTAGAATCAAACCAAAATTTTAGGGTAGTTTTATACATATATTTACTTCAAAAATCAAAAGAAAAGTTAATCGATGGAGCCTCGAGTGTAAAAGTGAACGCATTTTCGCTTAATGCCCTACATCAAAGTTTCTACAGTGTCACCCGGTACCAGTTTCTCAGTTTTTTTTTTCCATTTTCTCAACATGTCCTTCTCGTCTTTGACTGTCTTCTTGCTCTTCCGAAGTTCCCGCTTCATCATTGCCCAGTACTGCTCCACCGGGCGCAGCTCCGGACAGTTTGGCGGATTCATGTCCTTTGGAACAAAATGGACAGAATTGGCCTCATACCACTCCAGGACACTTTTAGAATAGTGGCATGATGCCAAATCTGGCCAAAATAGCGGAGCTTCGTCGTGTTGCTGCAAGAACGGCGCTCAGATTTGTAGATCTCGCCATTTACTGTGCCCTTTGTCACGAAAGGCTCACTCCTCAGTCCGCAAGAGCAGATGGCCTGCCAAATGAGATATTTGGAGGTTAACTTCGACATTTTCTTCTTATTAAATTTGTCGTCCACATAGAACTTGCTCTTGCCGGTGAAAAACTCAACCCCGGAATTTGCTTAAAATCGGCTTTTATATACGTTTCGTCGTCCATCACACAGCAGCCATATTTTGTCAGCATCTTCTCGTAGAGCTTCCGTGCCCGAGTTTTAGCCGTCGATTGTTGCCGCTCATCGCGGTTTGGGAAGTTCTGTACCTTGTATGTATGTAGTCCAGCTCTCTTCTTTGCATTCTGGACGTAGCTCTGCGACATGCCGATCATTTTAGCCAAATCACGGCTTGAGACGTTGGGATTTGCTTTAATCATCCGCTTCACCTTTCCCTCCGTCTTTTTGTTCTCCGGTCCCGGTTTTCTTCCAGCTCCTTTGCCGTGGTCCAACGTCAACCGCTCCTGGAACCGCTTCAACACTCTGGAGACGGTTGAATGGTGAATGTTCAACATTTTCCCCAACTGCCGGTGCGACAGGTCAGGAAATTCCAGGTGTTTGGAAAGTATTTGTTCTCTCGACTCGCGTTGGTTCACCTCCATTTTCGTTGAATCGAAAAACACGACTTCGAGTTTGACAGTATGTAAACAATACACATCAATGAAAAAGTGTGCAAAATTTGGTTGATTTTTATACAATGGTAAAAAAGTTATGCCCTGTTGAATGTGTCGCAATAATTTCGTGTTCGCCCTTTATTTGGCCATTGTGGCAACTCCTGGTAGCCTGGTAGCTTTCCCGAGAAGCTCACAAGAACGACTAAAGCAACGACGGACGGTGTGCAAAACCACGTGAATATTTTAGACGAACAATCCAGTTCGTTTGAATCTCGCCGGGGACTTCGACAAGGGGGTAGACTTTCTTGCCTTCTAGTCAATATCGCCCTTGAAGGTGTCAGGTGACGAGCCGGGTATGCAGCCGGAGTACGATTCTCACATGATCCAGCCCATTTGTTTGCTTCGTGGATGACATGAAAATTGTCGGTCGAAGAATTGGAGAGGTGGCAAAACTGTACGCACCCCTGAAAAGTGCAGCCGGACGTGAGCAGGACGTACTGAGGATTAGAGCAGAGACGGCCGAAAAGGAATTGGAGAATTGAATGGTTGAAGTGCGTCGAAGGAACACCAGAATCCACGCTTGGAAAAGAGAAAAAGGGATACACTAGGAGAGGAGAAGGAACTGTAAAAGCTTAATTACGACGAGGAGAAAGGAAAAGGCAGTGAAGTGCGCACTGTCGGCAACCAGACAAAGAAAAAAGAAGCAAATATCAGCAACAACTGAAAACATCAGGAGAGAAGCAGTAACAGCTGCACTGAGCCTCAACGGGAGCGAAGAAAGGGATGACGATCTGATCGCTGATGTAAAAAGTGGAGCGACGCACGCCGAACTCCTCCGAAGAGTGAGAGCTGACCCGCTGTTGGAGGAACTTCGAAAGAATGTGGTTTAAACCAGGCGCACCCAGAAAGATGGCATGCTCTTTGAGCTGAAGAAGGATCCTGCTGTCAAGAGCTCAGCCCTTAAGACGCTCGTTTTAAAATTCTCTTGGTTACTAGCCGATAGTTGGAACTCTCTCACAGGAGACTGTGATCGAGTGCAAAGATCTTGACGAGATCACAACAAAAGGCGAGCTGAGGAGGGCGCTGAAGGAACACTGTGATCTTGGAGATGCATCAATGACAATCCGGCTTAGGAAAGCGTACGAAGGCACATAGACGGTTGCGATAGTCTACCGATAGCTGCTGCCAACAAGCTGTTGTTGTCGGGTCGAGAAAAAATTGGAGAACTGAACGAACACTGAGAATCGTCCCTCGAGTTGCAAAGGAATTGGAGAGACGCTTTAAGTGCGTGAGTTTTGGTCACTCAGGCGAGGAACTGCAAAAGTTCCTGACAGATCTGAGCTGTGCAGGCAATGCGGGAGAAAGGTTATTTTGTAAAAGAACTGCACAAAGCAACCGAGATTCATGCTTTGGAGGACGGAAACGACCAACTGACTGGGAGCTTCGGACGCCCAGTATATGAAAAGGTGACAACAGGTCGGCAGTAATAGAGGTAATCCAAATTAACGCCAATCATTGACATAGTACAGTAACTGTAGTGGCAGTCAACAACAGAAACAAAGTGAGACGTCGCAATCATTGCGATACAAGTAATGGGCAGATTTCCCATTCAGGAAGCAGTTTCCAACACATACGAAGGGTTCGTGATCGACTAAAGGGCCTGTTCATAAACCACGTAGACTCATTTTGGAAATCTCAAAGCCCCTCTCCCCCTCGTAGACTTTTCTGCATACAATATTTTGAATTTTAGTATGATGCGTAGACTTTGGTCAACCCACCTCCCTCCTCCTCCAGAGAAGTCTACGTGGTTTATGAATAGCCTCAAATCAACGGGATATTTGAATGCAGCTGCTATGCATCTCCAAGGTGGTCCATGAAGCAGTTCCACTAGGTGCTGGATGAACTAGCCAAAAAGCTCATTGGAAGAAGACCGGTCGTCATCCGATGAGTAGTGGGGCTGTGGAATTCAGTGGATTCAGTGGATTCAGTGGTCAGTGGATCTACCAACGCTAGAGGGTACAGACTGTGAGAAGTCTTGGCAAAGCTGGAAGTTACACTATTAAACGTAGGTTCCGCAAGCACTTTTCGCAAGGACCGTCGTGCATCCATCATCGATGTTACCTTCTGTAGTGTTCATCGCTGATGACAAATGTGAACGAAAATGTCATCATGACCTTCTGGCGATCTGGTATAGCCCAACGAAATCCTGTTGCAATACGAAGGACAAAAAGTTGGGAGTGGAATTGGAAGACGAAGGTCTTCAACAATGAACTCTTCGTTGAGGTAATTCGGTTCGACAACGAACTCTTGAACCGAAACGTGGACGAGCTGCCGAATACGTTAATAAGGGCATGCGACGCAACCATGCCGAGAAAACTGGAGCCGAGGAACAAGCGGCGCCCAGCTTACTTGTGGAATGATCAACTTAGCAACCTCCACGCTAGTTGTGAGAGCCAGAAGACGTGTCCATAAAAGCTACAACCGCAGCAGACAGAGAGGTGCGTAGGGTTATGTTCCAAGCGGCCAGGGCCGGAATTATATCGAGAGATAAAACTGAGCAAGATGAACTGCTACAAGGAACTGTGCCGAGCTTCTGAGGCCAGATCCTTGGGAGACGCGTACCGTATTGTGATTGCAAAGATCAATGACCCAACGATGGCTGCAGAGCTATGTCCAGAAAAACTGAAGGTTATTGTTGATTGACTTTTCGGCAGGCGTTATTGAACATGTTCAAGGATTCCCTGCAGAAGGTGGAAAATACAGGAGATAGGGTTGCTGCTGAAGCCTGGAAAGCCTCCAGGGGATAGGCCAACTTGCCTGTTGGATACGCTCGGGAACTCTTGAAGAGGATCATCCTCAACAGGCTGAAGAAATATACGGAGAGCAAACACGGTCTACCGAAGATGCAATTCAGTTTCCGGAGAGGGAAGTCTACGATGGTTGACATTGGGACAGTGGTCGAGACAGTTGTAAAGTCGTCCAAACAGAAGCGGATTGACGCTTAGAACGCCTTCAATATCGCCAGATGGGAGGCTTTTACCGCGTCGCTGCCCAAAATTAGGTTCCCTGATTACCCTGATTAGAATTGTGAAGAGTTATTGAGGCAGTTTATTTAATTTAGCTTGCTGCACGGAACCAAGTTTGCAATTTTTCACCCACTCGACATGTGGACAGTGGGCCACTCGACATTGTGAATTTGTTTTCCACACTCCCGTTGGAGTCAAACTCAACCTAATTTTATGGTTAATTCGATTCAATTTTCCACCCCATTCCCACCAGGCCTACAGTGTTTTAATCCAAACCGATTCGTTTCACCCATCCATCGCCATGTGTTCGGAATCGTTCAATTTATTTATTTATGACGATTGGCAATGATACGCGATGGTTGCTTTTCCTTGATTTGGGTACGATTCCCCCGATCCCCATCCCACCAAACCTTGATGGACCCTCATTCATTCGGCATCACTCCACAGACGGGGTGGGGGATGGAAACAAAGTGAACCGGGCTAAAGGATCGCGTGATAATGTCAGTTTGATTGCGGCCAATCATAAAGAAAGCGGGAAAAATGAACGAATGAACAAATGTGTTTTGGAGTTTCTTTTTTTCATCTTCTTCCCCACTCTCATGGGGGTGGGTTAAAAATAGGGAAACCCTCCCCTGTATTAGGTACAATTTGATTGGGCTGTCTTGGGAAATAAAAAGGCTACGTGATGGAGGTGAAAGATAAGGAGGGCTTAAGAGGGTTCTCTTTGAATCGAAGAAAGTGGCATTTCAGGGAATGAGTATGTCTGTTTGTGAGGGTGTGTGTGTGTATGTGTGTGTGTGGAGTATTGTTTGCTAATGAGCCGTGGTGTAATTTTGGGGTTTTCTTTGTTAGAGGGAAAATGCTTCCGCTTCAGTGAACGTTTGGGAAGTGATGATGGTGGTTGGATGGAGCATGATTAAATTCAATTTATGATATTCGTGCTCGGTGGGACATTATGAGGTTCGAAATTATAGGGAAAGTGTACTTTTATAGTTCAATCAGTTTAGGAAAACCAAAGAGAGGGAAAAGTTTTTTTTCCGAAATATTACCACTATTTATCCAACCAGCTCCGTTTGAAATTATTTTAGTCCGTATGAAATTTTTATCGGTTATTCTAGTGACTTGAATGGATCTATGACATGCGATCAAAAAAATCTAGCTGAATGAGATTTAATTTAATAGATATATCGTTGATAGCACATTCCATCGAACTCTCAGAAAATCGTGGGTTTATCGTTCTGTTTTGTGACATTTCAAAGTAAGTTTCGAATTTAAAATCAGTTTCGAATTTAAAATTAGGATGAACATAGTAAACAACTTCTCCTTAAAAAAAAACTTGGATAATTCAGATTTACTTGATCACTTTTATAAATATAAAAAATAAAAATCTGAAATACTTTTTAAAACTATCACTAAAGGATGGAACGGTCAAAACTTGGTCGACTAAAATATGACGTTGTTTTTTTTAATCGCACTGAAAAATAATTTTCGTTTACATTACGAAATCGAATCTATGACTTACAAATATATTCGTTGTTTTCTGCAATGAAACTGATTTGCACTTTTTAGGAAGCTACCTTCGTATTTAATGCCACACGCCCAACTGTCAAAAGCACTAAGCATTTGTTGACACGGAAAAAGCATTCGTTAATTGTACAAAAACAATACAAAAAGCTACGAATAATTTGTTAATAATGAAAAGAAACGTCCATCTGTTGGTTGCATGAACGACAGACATTTTATTGGCTAAAAATATAATTGAAAAAAAAAAAAAACGAAACCACAAGCGATTTTCTAATGTATCTGACATAAAGGGAATACTATATTTGGCAAAAAATAATGGGATATTTTATGTAAATTTAAGCCAGATAACGTCTTGAATCTAGCCTGTTGTATGAAAGATTGTAAACATTGTTGTATGGTTTATCAAAGACTACAACCAATTGCGTTGTTTACGCCTCCCTTGGCTTGAAATTAAACGAGGGGAAACTTTACGCGCTTGTTAAAATTAATTATTTTTTTCTGTGTAGATGACAAGCAACATGAATGCTTCATACAATTTACGAGATATTTGGTCTATTTACGAAACGAGTGAAAGCTAATTTACGAAAATTAATTTTCAGTGTACGGAGAGAGGTCCTCCTCCAAATGCAACATCTGCCTCAACTCCTCCGCCAAATCTTGGTTATTTCGTAATCTTGGTAGAGAACGTTGACGTGGGACGTTGCGATCCAGCGGTACAGCGACATCGATGAGAGTGACACTCTTCTTCCTTTTATCGTAGATAACAATGTAATGATGCGATCTAGGCTCGCTCCCGAACATGCATACAGCGGTCTGCGGTCGTAAAATCTCGGTCATAGTATTCTCTTCGAGTGTGACTATTTCAGTGTACTTGTAGGTCTCACCTTCAACCATATTCCGAATCTCCAAAAACAACCCCATCTGATAATTGCATTGTAGATACTGATGAACTTTGCCGACTACGGCAGCTCTCTTGCACTATTTGGCAAAGATAGACTGCAGCACCATCTCTGCAGTAAGATTTGAAACCATAGAGAACAGACATCTAACTCGAAATAAAAAAGTGTGTAAGAAGTTTACAACACAAGTCGCAGTGTCATGGTGGCGCTGCTATCGCGAAATTCTTAAGTCGATGTCAGAGGTAAATTAAATATAGCATGTTTTGGCACTACATATGCCTTCTTTGCATTTTGGGAAATCCATCTAACGCTTAATGCAATTTCTGTTTTCACTAGCGTTAGTGTTTCTAACGAGGTTTTAACGTATTTTGATTTGAATTTGTACACAATTTCTTGAAGACATTTTGCTCTCACCTAAATGTGTGTTCTCTGGGCTGGAACCAATCTGATAATTTCAAAAGACGAAAAATGACATATTGAAAAATGCCGACAACTTTCTGTAGCTTCATTCTCTCTGGAATTAATATAATAATTAAAAATGATGACAAATTACGTACAAAGAGGCTTTGCAGAAAACGACAACTCTGTTTAGAGCTTCGTTTGACAAAAATTGACTGCAGTGCAAGATCTGGAACTAAAAACTTGACACATGACATAGTGAGAAACTTTGTCGAAGATGGCATCTCTCGACTCTCTAGAGCTTCATTTAGCAAAGATAGACTGCAGCGCTATCTCAGTGGAAAGATCGGTAACTAATCTGATAATCTTTGAAGACGACAAATGATACTCGGCTGAACTCTCTGAAGCTTCATTTGACAAAGATAGACTGCAGCGGATTCGAAACTAATATGAGAATACCAAAAGATGATTTGTTATGCACTAAGAAACTTGGCTGTAGACGACAATTCTCTACAATGAGTCTGGCATTTTTTGAACCACGATTTTTTACGACGATTTTTGAAATAACGCCGTTGAAGAGTCAAAAAAGCCTAAGTGGTTTCTGAGGACGTACATATAAAGTAAAAGTCAAAAAACGCGAAAAACATTATTGGATACTTGGTGTGTCATGAAGGAGATAAGTTTCCTCAGTGTTCAGTTAACCTACACAGAAAAAAAAAAATGAATTTTAACGGGCATAAAATTTCCCTTCGTTTACTTCCAAGCCAAAGGAGGCGTAAACAACGAAATTGTTTGCAATCTTTTATGCGCCATACAACAATGTTCGCCGTCTTTCGTGCAACAGGCTGGATTCAAGCGTAATCTGGCTTGATTTTAAATGAAATATCCCATTATTTTCTACCAAATCCAGCATTCCCAAAAGGAGAAGGGTCATACCTTATAGAGTTATACCTGTTGGCGACACTGCAAGAACTGACGTCACGAGATCAGACATCGTGTCATCCGTTGCACAGTGGGGAAAATGGGACCCAAAATCACAACTAATTAAAGGCCGCTGGATAAGTGCCCCGTAAAACAGCTTATCTTATGTAAAAAAATGCGAGGAATTGAATGGTGATGGTTTCATCTTGGGCAGGCCCCGGGAAGTGGCTCATTTTGCCCGATTTTCCCTTAATTTTGAAAAAATAATTGAATAATCCTACATTTATCATATTTTCACTAATAATATTGAACCCATTTGGGATCTACTATTGAGAAAATGTCTGGAGAATCCAATGAAGGCAATATCGTCTTGTAAAAACCTCAGGAACTGTCCATTTTGCCCAATATTCCTCATATATTGAAAATACTAGATATGTCATGTGGTTTCCGAAATTTCCGCGAATTAGAATGTATAAAAATGCAATGCACTATTGTGAAACTGTCTGGGGAATTGAATAGAGGGGATTTTGACTTGTGTAGACATCAGTTATTGTCCATTTTATCCGCTTTTCCCTGCATACCGGAAGAATCAGTATATATAATGTGGTTTTTGAAATTTCCGTGCGCTACAATAAAATCAAATGCACGGCAATATTATGAAAATGTCTGGGAATTTGCGCAGAGTAATTTTCTCAGAGAGCCTCCTTGAAGACGAATACAAGCGAATGTCACGCGTAACACTTAAATATGGCATATCAGCAGTTATAAACAAAACTTGTAACTATTGAGACACACATACAGGAGTGGCACATGAGCATAGTACAGCACAAACGAGTTAAATATTTTTAAAGCAAATAAAGGGTGTATTCGATAAAAATGGCACACAGAAAATCTTCTGTAACTTTTGAATCGTATGAGTAAAAAACCTAGAAATTTGAGTAGATCTTATTCATAGTGTATTATTCACATCTGTCAAGTTTCATAGTTATACATTCAGTAGTTCCAGTCATGTCGTCGAAACAAGAAATTGTCCGTGAGAAAATTTTGTGCACTCACAATCAAAATCCAGGGGCGTCCCAACGGTGGATTGCTAAAAGGCTTGGAATTGCCAATACAACTGTGTCTCGTGTAATAAGTACCTTCAAGGAGCGTCTGAGTGTCCAAAGGAAGGAAGGGAGTGGTCGTAAAAGTGGTCCAAGGGACAGTAAAATGGCCAGGAAAGTCGTACAACAATTCAAGAACCGTCCAAACATGTCAATTCGAGATGTCGCTAAAAAGTCTAAGGTGTCAGTCGGTTTTGTGCAGAAAACCATGAAGCGTGCTGGGTTACATGTTTACAAGGTGCAAAAAGCCCCAAACCGGAATGAAAAACAAAACATCACTGCGAAAACCCGCACCTGGAAACTTTACACGAAGCTGCTCACCATATCCGGTTGCATCGTGATGGATGACGAAACATAAGTCAAGGCCGACTTCCGTCAACTTCCTGGGCAAGAATATTTCGTTGCCAAGTCGAAGTTCGATGTTCCGGAGGATGTTCGAAAGAACAAACTATCGAAATTTGCAAAGAAGTTTCTAATCTGGCAGGTGATTTGCGGATGTGGTCAAATAAGTGCTCCCTTCATCACTTCCGGAACAATAAACGGTGCGATTTGGATAAAAACAACAAAAACACTGGGAAAATCGGCTGTACAAAATTTGATGGGTGGAGTGAAAAGGAAGGTGCGGGCATTCGGGATGGGAGACGAAATTGAATAAAACAAATGTTGTAAATCAAAACTCATTAGTAGTTCTTCATTCCCTGAAAATTTCAAGAAAATCCGATAATCAGTTTAATTTTGATGAGTATATATGTGTGCGCCATTTTTATCGAATACACCCTTTATGATTACCATATGACTATTCATTTTTTCTTCCGAAATTAGGGAAAAATTGGGCAAAGTGGGAGGTGGCATCCCCTGCATTACGTTTTCCAGACATCCTAACAATATTGCAGTGCGTTTTATTTCATTTTTATGCGTGGCTATTACAAAAACCGCATTATCAATACAGGGTGACTGGCAGTTCGCGGTCTAGCCAAAATAGGGTGATAAAGAGATCTGCAAACGATGATATCTCTTTCATTAGATTCTCCAGACATTTTCACAATACTACAGCATAGATGTATTCCACGTTATTAGAGCTAATATGTTAACTGTATGATTATTAAATTTTAATCTCGAAATTAGGGGAAAGTCGGCTTAAATGAGCCATTTCTCGAAGTCTGCAAAAGACGACAATCCCTCCATTCAATTTGCTAGAAATTTTTAGATTATTGCAGTGCATTTAATTTTCATTCTAATTCGCGGCTACTTAAAAAACCACAATAAATATTGGTTTTTCCAGTATGCAGAGAAAAGCGGGTAAAATGGACAAATACCGATGTCATTTAATTCCCAGACAGTTCCACAAAAGAGCATTGTATTTTTATATATTATGATTTGTGAAGCTTTCGAGAACCACTTGTTATATCTAGTTTTTCCAATATGTGGGGAAAATCGGTCAAAATGGACAGTTCCTGACCTTTTCACAAGACGATATTGCCTTCATTACATTCTTCAGATGTTTTCACAATACTAAATTATAAATGGGCTCAATATTTTCAAAGCTAATATGATAAATGCAGATTTATTTAATTTTTCTTCAAAAATAAGGGGAAAATCGGGCAAAATGAGTCACTTTCGAGATTTGCACAAGACGACATCCCCTTCATTCAGTTTTCCAAACATTTTCATAATATTGCCGTGCATTTGATTTTATTGTAGCGCACGGCAATTTCAAAAACCGCATTATATTTACTGATTCTTCCAGTATGCAGGGAAAAGCGGATAAAATGGACAATATCTGATGTCTACACAAGTCAAAATCCCCTCCATTCAATTCCCCAGACAGTTAATGCATTGCATTTTTATACATTCTAATTCATGGAAATTTCGAAAACCACATGACATATCTAGTACTTTCAATATATGAGGAATATCGGGCAAAATGGACAGTTCCTGAGGTTTTTACAAGACGATATTGCCTTCATTGGATTCTCCAGACATTTTCTCAATAGTAGATCCCAAATGGGTCCAATATTATTAGTGAAGATATGATAAATGTAGGATTATTCAATTATTTTTTCAAAATTAAGGAAAAATCGGGCAAAACGAGCCATTTCCCGAAGTCTGCATGAGTCGACATCCACTTTATTCGATTTTCCAGACATTTTCATAATATTGCAGTGCATTTGATTTGATTCTAGTTTTGATTCGCAGCTATTCCAAAAATCGCATTTTATCCCCATTCTTCCAGTATGTAGGAGAAAGCGGGCAAAATGGTCAATAACTGATGTTTACACAAGACGACATACTCTCCATTCAGTTCCCCGGACAGTTCCACGATAGTGTATTGCATTTTTATAGATTCTTATTCGCCCAAATTTCCAAAACCACATGGCATATCTAGTACTTTCAGCATGTGGGGAATATCAGGCAAAATGGACAGTTCCTGACGTTTTTACAAGACAATATTACCTCCATTGGATTCTCCAGACATTTCAACAATAGCACAGCAGAAATGGATGCAATAATGTCAGAGCTTATATGATAAATGTGTGATTATTCAATTTTTCTTCCAAAATTAGGGGAAAATCGGGCAAAATGAGCCACTTCCCGGGGCCTGCCCAAGATGAAACCATCACGATTCGATTCCTCGCATTTTTTAAATAAGATAAGCTGTTTTACGGGGTACTTATCCAGCGGCTTTTAATTAGTTGTGATTTTGGGTCCCATTTTCCCCACTGTGCGTTGGTGCGTAACCATGGAAATAAAACAAAACATCGGAGCATCGCAGCAACCCAAGAGAAAAGAACATGTGAAAATTGCTGACAGAAGCAAAATTAAGTTAGAAGAGGCAAGATCAGTTTCGAAAAAGCTGTAACAAAAGAGAATACAAAACTAAAATAAAGTAGATTAAGAGTGCTTTCTATTGAAAAATTAAAAGAAAAAAGCAGTGGCTGTACTCGTGTCACTGTTCGAGCTGTGGGAATGAAAAAGACGCTGTATCTGACGCTTGTTTCCCAACGAACCTAAAGGGTGTCCACGATGAAATTGCCACACACAAAATTGATTCGCAAAATTCGAGTTTTCCTCCGATTGCCATCAAATTTTCAGGGATTGAGAAATAACCATTAAACTTTATTTAACCATTTTACTCGTATTTTATTTACAGTCCATTCGCAAATGCCCGCACCTTGGCCTTAACCCCGGCCATAAGATGGTGCACAACCTGTGAATCAACCGTTTTTTGCATGTAAACCCATACTTTCTTCAGTTCCTCGACTGTCTCCACTACCTTAGGTCGTTTAAGAAGGTGCTGCTTCATAATCGCCCAGTACTTCTCGATGGGGCGGAGCTCCGGAGTGTTGGGAGGGTTGAACATTTTCGGCACGAAATTGACCTTATTGTCCGCATACCACTTCAGCACGTCCTTGGAGTAGTGGCATGAGGCCAAATCCGGCCAGAAGATTGTTGGGACGTTGTGGGCCTTCAGAAGAGGAAGCAGCCGCTTCTGGAGGCACTCTTTATGTACACTCTGTCCGTTCATCGTGTCCTGGGTCACGAAAGGTGCACTCCGCTTCCCGCACGTGCAGATGGCTTGCCAAACCAGGAATTTCTTCGCAAATTTGGACATCTTCTGAGTGCGGACATGCTCCGGAACGCTGAACTTATCCTTGGCCGTGAAAAACAGGTTGCCGGGGATCTGTTTGAAGTCGGCCTTCACATATGTTTCGTCGTCCATGATGCAGCATTCAACTTTCGTCAGCATGTTGAGGTACAACTTCCTGGCACGGGTTTTGGCGGACTTGTTCTGCTTCTCGTCGCGATTAGGGGCCTTTTGTACCTTGAACGTTCGAAGCCCAGCCTTAGTTTTGGCCTTCTGGACAAAACTTCGGCTTAGGTGCAGCTTCTAGCCACATCCCGAACGGAGGCGTTCGGATTTCGGTTGAAGGCCCCAACTACGCGGTTGTGATTTTTGGTGTTGTACGGAATACTTTTTCCTTCACTTCTGGGCTTCCGATCGGTGGTCAACCGTTCCTCGAACCGCTTAATCACTCGCGACACCGTGGAATTCGCGATTCCCAACGTTTTAGCGATGGAACGATGCGAGAGATCCTTGTTCTCGTGATGAATGCGCAAGATTTGATCACAGGACTTTTAAACTTGCAGGATGTAAATAATGCACTATGAACTAAATCCACCCAAATTTTCATTAAATTCTACCCAACGGTTAAAAGTTAGAGCAATTTCAAAGTGTGGCAATTTCATCGTGGACACCCTTTAGTGTCTTGACCCTGACAATATTCCGCAGGTGAGCAACCGCAACAGCAACATCCAGCCATCAACGACCCGACGTGTGCTACATTACCGATATGAAGCGACGACCCGCGTATAGTGAAATACAGGTGGCACTGTCTTCGTTAAATGGTTAAAAAAAGAACCACAAGAAGAGTAGGAGAAAAAAAGGGAGCGAGGGAATGGAAGTTGTTGTGAGGGAAGAAAGGCGGAAATAAAGTGAGTTAGAAAAAGTAACAAGTTTACTTGAAGATTTAAGTGCGAAATCCCAAAGATACCGGCACCTCTTCAATGGGTCAGAAGTGACCCCAATATCTCAGGAAGGTTGAGTGACTACGACGGTAGATGAAACAGCTGAAGGCTGACAATCTCATTAATTCAAGAATAAAGAATATTACAAAATATATTTGAATGAGGTTAACAAATTTTTCTCAGTTGAAGCGTTGTTAAAAATGGCCAAAAACTCGTTTACGTGGTTTTTGTTTGACTCCTAAAGTCCGTTTTACTGCTGGCCATATTTTAAAAGATTGAATTAACGCTGAATCCTAATCCTCCGTCGCTTTATAATATACAATGAATTAAAAATGCTGAGGCCATAAACGAATTTTTATCTACTCCGCTTTTCCAGCAATCAGAAAACGAAAAATCGCCTCTCGTAAATTCAGCTCCAGAATGAATTTTCCCTCACGGGAACACAGAACACAAGCTCCGTGTTGTAGAAAAACGCTGAGCATGCACAATATTTACAGCTGCTTCATTATTATCCACTTTGGAATCGCTCCTCCGCCGTCCAGGAGGATTTTCCAGCTTTTAATTATCGGCTGCGATAAAATTTTGCCGGCTCTTTATTAGATTATTTGCCGCGCGGAGAGGGAATTCAAATTTTACAACCGATGAATGAGCCACCGACGACAACGCCGACGAGCAATCCGATCCGATGATGGCCAGATAGTCCGGAGGACAAACACCGTCCGGGTTGGATTTACGCCTTCCCTCGGGCAGTCCGCTGTTATTAAGTTTGATTTGTGTTTGTACATATTTAGGCACGAGTGACTGCCTTCCACAGGGCTCGTTTATGGGCATAGATAATGTTTTACGATCGAACAATGTGGTGGCGCTGCTTTTACGATTGTTCGCTCCAACCGGCGAGGAAGTATTGAATTTATTGGCACTCCGAGAGAAATGCGACGACGATAAACGATTTCATTGGATTTGTTCGAATTGCGGTTGAATGAGCAATGGTTTTCCCGTAAATGTAGCAATGCAATCATAACTATCGACAACAATTCCTGAGATGATTTGACTTTAGCTCGAGTCTTGCAGTGAAGACGACTCCTTCCCACTTGGGGCAAAACGGATTTCAATTAATCTAATAAAATGGTTTTCCAAACGGACGCTTCCAAGCTGTGAACCTCCCATTGCAACTTGCATTTCGAGGTTCAAAGTGTAATTCCTTCCCGTATTGATCTCCGTTCGAAAGCAAATCTCTTCATAAGCCTCGTCCGGTTGCTTACGTTTACTTGCAGCGCCATCATCCTCAGCCTCATCGTTTCGGTTTCGCTTCCGTTACACGCCGAGACCTTTCAATGGCAAAGTTGGTTAGCTACCAGCTGCTTCCACTAAGCAGCCACATCTGGCTGATGATGATAAATGAGACCATGAGTCTTAACCCCCCCCCCCCCCCTTCCCACACACACGCACCCGCACACACACACGCATGCCAAAGCAAACTCATGAATCCATCGTCATTATTTGTGGGCTGTGCATGTGCATGTGCATGTGCATGTGCATGTGCATGGGCATGGGCAAGGCCACCGGCAGTAAACCGCACATGAGCGACAAATCAGGATCAATAGTTTAATTAAATTCATCCTGATGGTCCTCCCTGCTGGATGTGTGGTGATTTTGCGGTATGGCTGTGGTTTGGCATCAGGAACGCACATTGGCTCGAGTCTCGTAGGCACCGGCTGACTCGCTCCGGATGCCGACGACTTGTCCGGAGTGTCCGGGTGGAATGTTATGATTAGATGGGGGTCACTCTCTCTTTCACTCTCTCTCTCTTGAATGGGTGTTGAATGCGGGTATGACAAGACGGTTTTGGATAACATTATTTCCCCTGTGGACTAATCATGATAGAGTTTCTAATCTGAGCAAAGGTTTTGTTCAATAAATATTTTGAGGAGAGAAAAAGTTTTAAACATAAAGGTGAAGCTCGCTAGAATACAAAAATAGCTGCCATCATAGTCGATCGGTACAAATCCAAGAAATTAAAATGATTTCACATGTTAAACTACACATTAATTTTATTTTTCACATAGCTCAAGAACTGTTCGAAAACAAAAACAAAAGAGGTAAATCGAAATATTCATCAAGAAAAACGAAACCAAATGCTGCGTACATTTTTCGCAGTGTTGTTCTTGTTTTGACATTTGCAGACATTCGCGAACGCTGTTCAGATTTGATTTAAACGCCAACAAAATAAGTGATCGTCTTAAATTTGTTCGGAAATATCTAAGTGGCTCACAAAAAAGAAAGCTCCGTGAAGAGATAAAACGGTAATCCGACGAATGTTTCGAGAAACTAGACAAAAACAGTGTTTTTTTTTCGTTCGAATGATTCTGTAGCCGAAAATCGAAGAATATTCATTGAAAGCTGTGATTGGGGTGGAAAATACGGAGAACGGACAGTGGAGATCAAGACGGAAACTACAGTGACGACGGTGTACACTATACTCAGCTAGTCCTCGATGATGGATCAGACTTACTCCAACGGACAGTTCCCTGGCAATGAAACCTTTGGAATTCGATCCACGTTCATATAAGCCAGTCGGTTTCCATCGCGTTCTACTCGGGTTCTCGAGTTGTGTTGATGAATTTCTATCATTTTCAGCGTGGCAGCCATTGCTGAATGACAGGTTTGGTGACCGCATTCCATATGGCCTCATATCGCCATATCTTGTCAACAACAGCGTCTCCCAGGTTTCCTCCAAATTACTACATTGTGGACAGACGGTAGACGTAGCATGCCTTAACCTATGTGGATACGTCCTGAAACAATCAAGACCAGGCCGGAACTGTGACAGGTAGAAGTTCACCTCTGTGTGCTTCCGGTTCATCCACGTTGTCAGGTTCGGAATGAGCCTGTGCGTCCATCTACTATCGCCGCTGTGACTGGCCATCGACTGCTGTGGTTTCTCTTCGCTTGTAGCAATCGTTATCCTCCAACAGGGTTACTATCTGACTGACTGACTGACTGACTGACTGACTGACTGACTGACTGACTGACCCCAAAAAGCAAGTGGGCCATGCTCAGCCAGCAGTGGATTTGTATCGATCTGGTAAGGCGCAACGATGAGAGGTGAGATAATCCGCTTTCAAAGAAGACCGAGAAGAACGCTCAAAGTCAATCGTGGACCATGCTTGCCATAAAAAATCTGTCCCTTTCTCAGATGACCATTTCGATTTTCCCTGCTAGAGGGTTTTGTTTTATTAGAAGTTCTCTAACTTACCGTTGCATATTCTCGTTGTTTGGCAGCCAGTTGGCCGCAACGATGAGGTCTTCATGTCAAGTCTTAACCTTAAACTCGGGATTTATAAGCCGACAACCATTTTGATTTTCTCAGCTAAAATGTTTGCTTGTGTAACAGTCTTTAGTATGTATAAATGAAAGACAGTGGACTCCTATTTTGTTGGCTGCAACACAATCACGGACAAAATGTAGCTTTACATCTGTGTACTTCAACTGCTTCGATAGTTCGTGATAGTTGATTGGTTATCTTCGTGGATCCATGCTACCTTGTTCTCTAAGATTCCAAGTTCTTCAAATAATTTTTGGATCCAAACGGCTTCACAAGTTGCATCCACTAGCGCTGAACACTCGGTTTCTGTTGATGATAGGGAAACTGTACTTTGTTTCTTCGTGCTGCAAGAAGTTACAGCTCCATAAATCTTGAAGAGAGTTCCAGAAACTGAGCGTCGGTCGTTAAGATTAGCTGCCCATCTAGCATCTGCATATCCAACAATTTCACCCGCTGTGGTTGTTTGTTGATACTCCAGTCCTTGATCTACTGTCCACTTGATGTACCGTAGTATCCGTTTAGCGTGTGTCCAGTGTTCTTCAGTAGGGTTACTTTGAAATTGGCTGAAGCAACTTTCCGCTGCGCTCAAGTCTGGTCGAGAAGTCACCATAAGGTATGAAAGACACCCGATAAGCTCACGATACGGCTTCTGAAGTGTTGATGTTGCTTCGCCTTTCTTGAGTTGAAGATTCGGTTCCATTGGGGTTTCATGGGCTTACTGTCCTCTATTCCAAAGCGCTTCGCGTACTGCTCCTGACTAAGCCACATTCGTCCTTGCAAAACGTCACAATCGATCTTCAATCCAAGAAATATTGTCACTTCTCCCATTTCCTGTATAGCGATTTCAGTTTTCTGCGTACAGGCAACTATCGTTGATGTTAAGCTTAAATCCGATTTGACTTACGAATTCGTGAAACCTGTCGTTCCACGGCTTTGATGCTTGCTTGAGTCCATAAATGCATTTGCTGAGCTTGCATACGCGATCCCCATCCTCAAATCCATGAGGTTGGCGCATTAAAATTTCTTCGTCTAGCTTGCCGTTCAAGAACGCAAAGAACTGCCAACGAGATGTGGTATGGACACAAACCAGACGTATCCAAACTTCGTGTTTGGTTTAGCAAGGCGTACAGCTTGGTTCAAAAGGAAAGCTTGGTCAGCTTGACGCGCGCAGTGAAGCGTGCTTTTTTGTAGACGACCTTCCCAAAGGCAATCATGATCGGCACCGAGCTTTCTACACCCAAAATAAAAAAGCAAGATTGTAATGCAATTTCGCATGATTTGGTTTCATTTCTCGTAATGGATCCCAACTTGGAGAAAAAATGCAACATGGGTCGTGGGCATAAAAGCAACACATCAGTTCGCTTAGAAAAATGTAATGTGTGCGTGAGCTTGTGCAGTGTGTTAGTAGTAGTAAATTCAATAACTCACAAAAAAAAAAAGATTTCGATCTGCACCCTGAGATTCGAACCGCGGCCATCAGCGTGACGGCTTTCCATTGTATCTACACCCAAAAATTGAAATTGTAGCAAAATATGCAATTGCAGTTTTTGCAATCATATCTTGAGAAATCCGCATGATTCTGAAAAGGCAATTTTGCCCATCATGATCCACAAAGCTTTTTATGGTATAAACAAAGCCATGCAAATGTGTGCAAGCGGTTATCGCTGTGTGCCTAGTGCCTCGACAGTCGCAGCAACCGTTGGGTTTTTGTTCAACCGTCTACAACTTCTCAATATGGGTGATACAATGACACAGAACGCCGCTACGCCATATGCCACTGTTGCTATTCCGCTGTCAAGTGATCTATTTTTATTTTCACTCGTCATCACACTCCCATCTCCCCCTCATCAAGTCACAAGCGTTTATGAAATAAACGAAGCCATGTAAGTGTGTGTGACCAACATTTGCTTCATTGTAACGTTGAGTACCTCGACAGCCGAAGCAACTGTAGGGCTTTTATTCCGATTACCTCAACTTGTTATGGTGGCTGGATACACCCAAAATAAAAAGCAAGATCTGGGATCACCTTTATCTCCTTCAAAAACGAGCGTATATTTCACGGGGCACAATATAAAAAATCGATCTTATCATATCGGTGGCTGACGAATAGACTGACGAGCAATAGAAAAAACTGATTTCTAACTATCCCTGAAGTTGAACCGAAAATTTACCGAACTAGTGAGAAGTGAGAGCATGAGAGAAATCTCCACACGTTATGAGTGCCTGCTATCGGTCTCGTATTTTCAATCTATAAAGATAAATTATATCGAACTGGAACAACACCTTTCCACAGACTTCATCTGTAGGCCCTTCACGAAGGGGTCTCCAGAACGGTCACTAGCTGCTGGAATGACTTCGGCATCGTCTGCAGCAGATTGAAAACTACCAACCTTGCATGCATGGTGGTATCCACCTTAGCCAACTCCCTGATGATCCACTCATACTTCAGCAAATGTTCCTCCATGGGTTCCGCTTCGTTATACTTCATTACGGCCAGCTGCTTCAAGAGATATTGCTGGCCGGAAATCCCCGTTTTGACGAACACATTCTGCAGCGCTTCCCAGATTGCCTTCGGAGTTGACTTCCCTTTGACGTATTCTACACCCAAAAGTTGAAATTGTAGCAAAAAATGCAAAATTGCAATTTTGCAGTTTTCGCAATCATATCTTGAGAAATCCGCATGATTCTGAAAAAGCAAATTTGCCCATCATGATCCACAAAGCTTTTATGGTATAAACAAAGCCATGCAAGTGTGTGCAAGTGGTTATCGCTGTGTGCCTAGTGCCTCGACAATCGCAGCAACCGTTGGGTTTTGGTTCAACCGTCAACAACTTCTCAATATGGGTGAGACAATGGCACAGAACGCCGCTACACCATATTCCACTGTTGCTTTTCCGCTGTCAAGTGTTCTATTTTTATCTGCACTCGTCATCACACTCCTATGGCCTCTCTCATCAAGTCACCATGCGGTTTATGAAATAAACGAAGCCATGTAAGTGTAAAGAGACCGAAATTTGCTTCATTGTTGTAACGTTGAGTGCGCTCAAAAACCGAAGAAACTGTAGAGACTCTTTATTCCATTCACCTCAACTTGTTGTGGTGACTGGATGGTTACAACGAAGAGCCGTCATGCTGACGGTCGCGGTTCGACTCTCGGTAGCGGATGGTAATCTTTTTTTTTTGTGCGCCATTGAATTTACTACTACTAATCAACTGTACAACATCACGCACACATTGAATTTTTCTAATCGAATTGATGTGTTGCTTTTTTGCCCACGACCAATGTTGCTTTCTTTCTCCAAGTTGCGATCCATTACGAGAAATGAAACCAAATCATGCGAAATTGCATTACAATCTTGCTTTTTTATTTTGGGTGTAATGGCTGGCCCACAATTGATTCGTTGTGGATGCGTTTGCGTAAATTTGACAGTTTTCTCATAGGTTTCCTGCCAAATTTACGCAAACGCATCCGCAACGTATCAATTTTGGGCCAGCCTTAACTGTGAGTCGGCAATCCTCTCTAATAAGGTCTGTATCCGCAATCATCCGGACACCTCAAAACATGAATAAAACATAAATTTCGCATAGTCGTAGTTGTTTATTTCGGATTCATGGGATGTGTTTTAACAATTCGTGAAGACAAAACATAGTTATTCGGTATTTGAATAAAATGTTCGAGCTTTGCGCTTAACTCCGTCCATAAGGGTTTGTACCAAGGGGTGAGTCGCTCAGCACAATATCTCTTGTGCCGCTTTTTTTGTAGTGTGCCTCTAAGCGTTACGACATTCGATCGTGGTGCCAATGGGTGCCGATGTGTGCCACAAAAATTTGACAGTTGAATCGTTGTATTTTGGCTACGCCTGGCAACCAGGCGATTGTTTTCTTTTGCTTTCAAAATTTAGGTCTCGGACTTGGTGTTTATTGCAGAAGCCGCGTTTTGCATACTCTTGTGTTGAGACTGCCACTTTGGTGCTGTTGGTGATGGATGGATAAAGAATGTAGCTCAAGAAACTAATAGGTAGAAGTAAGTGCGAGAATTCCTATAAACTGTTGTATATTTATGATTGATTTATTCTCTTTCTCAGCATGTTGGATTACCCGACTGTCTCAAACCTTCAACAAATATTTTCAACATTTTCCCTGTCCGTGTTTGACGTCATTTCCTCTGAACATTCTGGCATTCGGTAATAAACATTATTGTTATGCCTGGCCAAGCTGTGATTGTTCCAGGTTCCTCTCTAGTTCATCGAAAACTACAACTTCTATAATTGCGCATTCTTTTGGTAAATAGTGCCCTAGCGGAGCCACCCAGAACTTTCCACATACTCTAGAAAAAAATTTCAATGTTTTTCAGTCCTCAATACTGTTGGCAAAAGAAAGTTTTTTTTTAGATAAAGTTATATTTTTATCTTAAATACACTGAGTTGATGTAAAATGCAGTATATTTTTTTCATAAATACGCGTGAGTGTTGTTCAGCACCATTGTAGAGCAGCTGGCCCTGCCGGTTATGGGATTGGGAAGTACTTGATACCTTTTGTGCGCATGATATTGGTGAGATCAAGGAAACACATCACTCCTCTGCTTAGAAACCATACTTCAGCTGTGCTTCTCAATGCGTATGCTTCTCAATTAATTAACTTTAACAGCTCCAGCTGCAGATTCTTCACGAAATTTTCAGTCATTATTCGCATGTCCTCTCAATCGATCCTCTCGATGATTAGCCTAGCCAGTGACTGTTTGCAGACGTTCTGCTTTTTTAAAATATTTAGGATACGGATGTTGATGGTTCCATATCCCACCTCCAATTTGTTCTAAAAAATGCCTTTATTTGAAGCTACTTATTGATTTAATCACTAACCTCATTCATTGTTTCATTCAAAATTTCGCCTCAACAAACAGATAGATTAAAAGTTCACTCATATTCATTTTTCAATCCAAAACTTCTGTCCGTTGCGTGACGAAACAAACAAATCAAAACAACAACATAACAATTTACAACGCCAATTTTTCAGGGCTGCTAGGTTATATCTTCGAGAAGTACGTATGTCAAAATTGTGCCACAAAGTGCCACCCATGTTCCGTTATGGCGTAAGGTTTTCTACTATGGCGTGACTGGCACATTGTTCTAAGCGACTCACCCCTTGGTTTGTACAGACTCTTCAGAAATCGTAGCCATCTTTGTCCAAATTTGCTGGAAGTGTTTGATGTCTTTGATTCCTTGCTTCTTTCCAGAAAGCTTCCGCTTCATCAGAGCCCAATATCTCTCGATTGGTCGTAGCTCTGGGCAATATGGCGGATTTGAGGTTTTTGGTACAATGTTCACTTGATTTGCTTGGTACCACTCCATCACAGTTTAAGCATAGTGGCATGATGCCAAATCAGGCCAAAACAAAGGTTTTTCTTTGTGACTTTTGATGAAGGGTAGCAATCGCTTCTGCAGACACTCTTTCTGAAAGATCTTCTTGTTGATTGTGCCTGTAGTGACGAAAGATTTACTCTTTTCGCCACACGTGCAAATTGCTTGCCACACAAGGTATGTTTTGGCAAATTTTGATGCCTTCTTCGTTCTGAAATGCTCAGCTGTAGCATTTCTGACCATAGCATAATAAAAAGCTAGCCCTGGAAGCTGCACACACACACGTACACGTCGTTAAAATCGGTCGACTACGATGGGCTGGGCATGTCGTAAGAATGTCGGATGACAGCCCTGTGAAAATGGATCTCGAAAACGAACCAACGAGCAAGGTGGATCGATCAAGTAGAAGGTGACCTGCCGACCCTCCGCAGACAGCGAGGCTGTCCGACTAGAATGGAGACAACTTCTGTGTACAGCAGAGACTACGCCGGCCTTAGTCTGATTGGTAAGGTAAGGTAAGGAAGCTGCTTGAAATCCTCCAGGACATAAGTTTCATCGTCCATAAAAACGCATGAAAACTTCGTCAAATATTCGCAGTACAAACGTCGAGCCCGTGATTTTGCTGCCAAGTTCTGTTTGTCGCTGCGATTTGGAACTGTTTTTACTTTATACGACTTAGGTCCCAAACGTTGTTTTGATTTTTGGACAATACCAGGCGACATTCCTATTTTACGAGCCACCGTTCGAATCGAGAGATTTGGGTTTTTCGTTAATATCCTTTTCACCTTTCGGTCCATGACAGGATCAGTGCGTCCATTGTTTTTGTCACTTCTCGGTTTTTTCTCCGCCGTCAAACGTTCCGAAAATGATTTGAGCACATCGTGAACAGTGGATTTAGGCAAATCCAATGTTTTGCAAGGTCCCGTATTGACAAGTCAGGATTTGCCGTACGCCCGTGCCAAAATTCGCTCGCGCACTTGTTTTTCTTTCGTCGCCATCTTGAATACTAAACATGAAATGTAAACATCAGTCATAGTCTTTTTCATCATAGACTGTCAGCTATACCACTGTCAAATTTTTTACTCCTACGTGCAATATTTCAAAAGTTACAATGATTTGAAGGTGTCCGGATATTTTAGTGTTAATGTGGATACAGATTCTAGTAGCGATTTGCACTGTGCTTCCTTAAGATTCCGTTCCGCCAGCTTTGTCTCCTTCTGCGCCTTTGGCTGTGCCGTATCCGTATCGGTCGCCCGGAACTCCGGAATTTCGTCTGCTGCCACCCGGATGCACTCGATCAACTGCCGCTCAACCAGAAGTGTCTCTATCCGGAAACTCCAGTTGGGAAAATTCGTTCCATTGAACAGGTAAATCTTCTGGATTTCAGTTTGCATTTTCACGTTTTCAAATCTTGTGAAAAAATGTCTGCAGCTCAACAAAATCGTCTCCAGGGTTACGGCTATGCTGGGCCCATAACCTGATAAGAATATGGAAAGACGACTGCTCTTGTTAGAGGTATAATGCAAACTAATTTATTGAGGTCCTTATAATATTACAGGCTACTATGATAGAATGGTTTCAGTACACGGTTGCTTGTATTCTGACATAAGGAACAAAGTATTCCAGATCTTAACTTTGAGAATAATTCTTTAAAATTGACCCTCAGCATGAATATTCAACTTGGTTTATTCTTCTAATGATGTGAAGTTTGTTAAGATTCATCACGTTCACCAAATCTACATGTTAGGCTTTAAAATTCTCTCAAACTGCAATCTTTAGTGGCATCAAATTAATTCAAATTTTCTCAACTCCGTACTTAAACCTTTTGTCTGATACGGCATGGTAATAAAATGCCCAAGCCCCCTTCCGTGTGCCAAGCGAAAGAAATTGCAACACTGGCATTTCTTTTTAAATAACCTTTTAAATAACCGATACAGCGTCTGTTTAGGTTCGATTTTACGGCTTCATCCCTCTCTCCTGGATTCTAACGACCCTCTGCTGATGCTGTTGAGTAGACCTTCTGGACACAACAGGCGAATGAGATCAAAAATTGCATGTCGAACAATGCCTCCTCAATTGGTTCGATCTCTGCTGGGGCTTCGAAACACTGGAGGATGAGACTTTTGTTCGACAGACGACTGGTTTTTCGGAAGGTTGGTTGGGGGGAGGGGGGGGGGATTGTTCGGTCGCAATTTTATTACTTGCTTTATCGGTTTGAACAGGACCTCGTAAAAGAGCTGCACAACGTCGTCCTCGTCGACGAAGATGATGATGATGATGATGTTGGCGGTGGTGGTGGTGGAAGCTTTGATGAAGCCCAACCGTAGGAAAATGCAAGCTGGCTTCGTTCAGATATGTAAGAATACATACGACTCTCTTTCCCAAAGATATGGGAGGGGAACCGACTTTGAGGTGGAAAAGCTTGCATTCTACGTAGGAGGATTATTGTGCTTGTACTGAACATGAAAAAAACGGGAAGAACATGTTCGCCTGAGTCGAACAAATTCCCTTGATTATAGAGATATACCCGATTCTTTGCGTTTGATTAATTTTGCCAGTCTTGATTGGGGAATCGTTAATGAAATGCTCATAAATCATCCTTCGATTCGCTTTAACACCAAAAAGTCGCTTCCATCGATGAGTTCGAGAGCCGGAGAATTTTCCCCTGTGGAAGAAAAAACCCCATTGAATTATATTATCGCTTGTCAACCTAATCCACGGCCCACGAAGCGTTTTGGAAATCTCCATTGCCCCCGAAATGAATGAAAAGAGGAACAAATGCCAACCTGAAGCTTCGGAGCTGTCAAATTGATAAATCGATATTCACCGGAATGCCGTGTCGCGCCACTGGCGAGCGTTTTTCGAACGGAAAGCACGTCTCACTCCATTAATGTCATCATCATCATCATCATCATCGTCGTCGTCGTCTTTTTCGTCTTCCACGGTCTAGCACTGTCACCTTTCACTACCACCGATCGACCTACTTCGATTAGGGAATTGCAACCATCGACCTACGAATCAGCAGGTTTTCGTGAATTTTTGTTTTATTTGGCAAACAGAGCATTTCGGTGTGTTGGCTGAATCATGTTAAGGTTAACAGAAATTTAAATGTTCGTTAGTTTCAAAACCACGGGATGTTTATGAACAGGGAATGCAGAGGTGATTTTGTGGAAAATATAGCAAATCAACTGTCGTTACTTTTTTTTTGTGTATTCGACGTTTTGCCATACAATCCCATACTGTGCTCTAAACGAATCTATAAAAAAAACCTTCAGAATTGCCCAGATTAAGTTGCTGTTTGTCTAGCAGAGGACAAATTGATTATGTGTCCACAATTCTCATGAAAGTTACGGAAAAATACGAGTTGTTATAAGTTTACTAGAAATCTCTTTCTCAATCCCATAAAATTTTAGACTTTTGGCTGAATATCCTAATAACTAATCTAATTCTTAATCTAAAAATCCAGACAAATCAGGATAATGAAATCTTCGCCTAATTTGTATAGCATTTGATTAGAAGCCTTAGCAATCTTTGAGCATATTTTACCAATTTTGAAAATTTTGTCACTTACCTTCTTGGCTACTGGGCCCTTCATGTAGCATAATGTGGTTCTCGTTGATTAGGTTCCACGGAATTTCCAACAAAAACCTCAAACAACTATATTCATAATAAAAATTGTTGTAGGAAAACCAATGCTATCCGAACTTTTAAAACCTTTATAAAACTCCAATAATCTACTTCAGTGAAACAACTTTTTCAAAAAGTCTAACATCAAACATATTAACACAGAGAACAGACATCTAAGCTAGAATATATTCTACAACAAAACTTGTGTAAGGATTCAAATTAAAATACGTTGAAACACTACTGCCATCTCTCGGGTTGTTGCCACTTGCTATTTGATCACGGCAACCATGTTTGTTTATTTCTCGCACCTTACTGCTTTACGCACGACCAATGAACCTTGCTCATATTTGAGTAATGCTGACTAAAAATTGAATAAAAATTGTTCTTTATTGGTTTAATACAAAAAACAAATTGCATAATTCCATAAAAACTAGCGGATTATCTAGAAAATTGGTCTTACTTTTTTCTGCCTCTACCTAACAGTTAAAATGAAAAAAATAAGATATAATTTACTGATTGATTGAACAGTACTCAACCATGAACAAAATTTGTTGAGCGTACGCTGAAGCACAGAGGAATTGAAGTGTCAAAACTTTTCAGTTAATGAAGAAAATTAAAACTGAGTCCGAACTTTCCAGTGGAATATCAGTAACAAATTGCAGTTAATCAAGTAAAACCTTATCCATTTATCAATGTCAGTTAACCTGTTGTAAAATAAATGATGCAAAATTATTTGGTAGCTCTGGTAGGTCATTAAATACGTTGTTTTATTCTATTTATAAATGTATCATTTATTTACAGATAAATTCATGTGAAATGCTTTTCGGTTCTATTTATTGCCAACGTGGACCAACGCATTGAGTTCCTTCGTTTGTGCCTCAAATGGAACGGAAACATCTAATGGTTCAAATGCATAGTCTGGACATTTAACTTTTTCTGGTAACGAAAAATTGTCCAAATCATCTTTCGTCTGCTTGGCGCTCGTGTTTCGCATGTGGGTTCGAAGTTATATCCAGCCACTCCAAGAAATCAGAATAATTTTCAATGAACTCTATTCCTGGCAGATCGTATTGCAGCACAGTATTGCACTTAGCATCTAAATACGCTTTCAGAGGGTTGTTGTTTCGATCGTTGCTCCAATGACCACTGCCGCAGGGAATGCAACCGGACTAATCCTATTTAGACGCTAATTTAATTTTTCTGAATCCCGGCATAATTTTCAGTACTTACCCCACATCCGTTCTACCAGGAACTCGAAAATCTTCAGAACAGAAGTGGTCGGAGCATATTATTTTTACCGTGAAAGTTTGAACTTCCTGCAAGGACAAAATTGTCTGCAGTTCGAGCGACTCGCAGCAAGATACCCAGCGGCTGCATCTTAAATGATTTGATGATTCACTAAATTGAATGTGGTACTTACAAATCTGCATCCTTGGGAAAAATGTAAAAAAAATTCCCCGGGTAATACCTTGCCTATTTGCACACCAATAAAATTCACACTTACGGCCCATGTCGTTTCCGAACAATGTTTTGCTAATGAAATTTTTTGACAGTTGGGCTACTAAGATGCGCCACGGTTGTTGATGCGAATAGGTGGCGATCGCAGCGCCACCACAGTATTGCCAGTTACAATGATTATGAAATGGCAGTTAAATTTCCTACACACTTTTTGAATTTGACTTGGATGTCTGTTCTCCGTGTCTTCAACTATCATCGTTTTGTTCTGCTGTGTTGAAAACAGTGCTCTCTGTATAAAGCTGGTAAACATAAATGTTGTGCTAGAAACAATCCTTTCAATAACAGACAGTCGTTAGATGTTTGTGATGTGTTCTATAAGACTCATTTCCTTCGGTGGAATTAAAACTACATGTTTATAATGCAAAGTAGAAGAGTATAATGGTTGCGCCCTGATTCAACTAGAACAGATTCCTACTATTATCAATAACCAAGCTGTTCGATTAACTCGTTGACCCGACTAACTAAGTGCCCTCAGAGCAATGATAGTGGAGCACAGCCAAGCTAAATCTTTATAAAGCCTAAAAGTTTAGACTGAAAATTGATAAAAGAAGAAATATGTCAAGTTTTCTTAATAGTTAATTTATTTTACTAGTGAATCCAAAGCTTCGTCATATTCTATTGAATCAAGAGAATGCATATTAAACTGATGCAAATATTAAATAACCATTAAACAATGCATAAATGGACCAAATCGTCGATGAAATGGATACAAATAAGATTGTTTACATGAGAAACTACTCAAAAGATGATTTTAATCTTTCTTTGCCCAAGTGATGGGAAATTTAACTAGAAATGATTCCTATTTCAAGAACCTACATCGAATATAATGTCTTATATTCTCACTATAGTTCCCTATTATTTTGATGTTTTTATTTTTTGATAAAAGGGTGTATCCGATAAAAATGGCACAACCAAAATCTTTTGAACCGTATGAGTAAAAAACCAGAAAAATTCACCAAATTATATTCATAGTACATTGTTTACATCTGTCATATATAATAGTTCTAGTCATGTCGTCGCAACTAGTAATTGTCCGTGAAAAAAAATGTGTACACCTACAATCAAAATCCACCCAAGTAACAATTCAAGTTTTATTGTGGTTTTAAAGCACACTTAAGGGCTAAATCATGGCCTTCAGAACCCTCATAAAACCAAAATTGTTACTTGGGCAGTGGCGTTCAACCGATGGAACGCTAAAAAGCTTGGAATCGCAAATAAAACTGAGTCCCGTGTGGCAAGAACCTTCAAAAAGTGTCTGAATGCCCGAAGAAAGACAGGGAGTGGTCGTAAAAGTGGACCATTGAACAGTAATATTGCCAGGAAAGTTGTGAAACAGTTCATGAACCGTCCAAACATGTCAATCCTAGATGTATCTATAAATTCTAAGGTACCAGTCAGTTATGTCCAAATAAACATGGAGCGTGCTGTGTTTCAGGTTGACAAGGTGCAAAAAGCCCCGAACCGCAATGAAAAGTAAAACACCACTGCGAAAACCCGCACCAGGAAACTTTACACGAAGTTGCTCAGCAAATAGTGTTGCATCGTGATGGATGACAAAACTTATGTCAAAGTTGAATTTATTATCGAAACATGCGAAGAAGTTCCTGATCTGACAGGCGATTTCCGGGACAATCAACGGTGCAAAGAGTGCCTTAAGAAGCATCTACTAGGTTGCCTGAAAAGTCCCTTGAGTATCTGTTACGATCGTAAATAAAACACGCGTGTACAGGAGAACGTAACTTTAATGAATCGCTTCCTTAGATACAGTGTTGTCAGTTTGCTTACTAGTTATTAAATCATTACATATCTCTCTTTCTTCAATCAAGTTATAAACTTATTTAGAATGCATCCTAGAGGGTTTGAGCTGTTTAGTGGAATACCTGTAACCAGAAATTAGAAGAAGAATTAGTATCTTCCATTTAATTCCAACTACCTTTGCTTATCTCGACAGATACGCGTATTTTCGTCTACAATGTGCAGACTTCTTCAGTGTCTCGTACTAATAACTCGGAGTCGAGTTATTAGTACGAGACACTGAAGAAGTCTGCACATTGTAGACGAAATACGCGTATCTGTCGAAGAGCAGCAAAGGTAGTTGGAATTAAATGGAAGATACTAATTCTTCTTCTAATTTCTAGTTAACTTATTTAGTACAAAGTAATATCTTCTACCTAACCATTACTGCAGGTAGTAATCGTTAAAATGTTTCGGCGGTTTTGTCTCTCTACGAGGTCTACATATTTTCACTTCTTTGTCTGGCATCATATCCAACGTGTTTCTTCCAGAATCAGTGGCTGCATCTGTCCCGTTCTCGTCCGAGGAAGCCTGCTTCTCCTGAACCGATGTACGAACGAAGCGTTTCACATGGGATGTATTACGTATGTATATTTGCCCATTCTCCGTCTCCAGTGTTAGACTGTTTCCATGTCGTTGAATGACTCTGGCAGTTGATGGTAAGAAACTTGACGATAGCTTGTTTTCTCGTGTCATGTTCTTCATTAGAACTTCATCCCCAATATCGACCGACGATTTCTTGGCTCCCGTCCTCTTGTCCTTGTATTCCTTGGCGTAGTGCTTTGCAACACGGTTCCGGGCACGTAACTCTTCATCGTCGAATGTGTCCATCTGCAGGTGAGGAATTAAATCACTGAATCTGCGTCCAAACATCAGCTGTGCCTGTGGAACTCCAGTTACTGAATGCGGAGAGACTGAATACATATACAAATATTCCTGCAACGCCTCTCTCCAGTTTGTACCTTGCTGTTTGCTTATCTTCAACACCTTGAGCACCGACCGATTTTGTCGCTCAACTTCTCTTCCCACGCAATAATCCTTCAATTCTTGGCTGGAAAAGTTCTTAGCGTTGTCGAAAGTTAATACGTATGGTAAACCCATTCGAGTGAAGCTTTCGTTCAGGAATCGAATGACGTCGCTTGATGTGGTGCGCTTCATAGGTTCCGCCAAAACATAGCGACTGTATAGATCAATCATCACAAACAAATACGTACCGTCCGGTAGCGGCCTAAGAAAATCCCCAGACAAATGAACCCATGGAGCACTCGGCAAATCCCTGATACGTAGTGGTTCTGGTTTCTCGTAAGGGAGCTACCAACTGACAGCTGTAGCATTCCTTACAGAGCTTATCCGACGCTGCATCGATGCCCGGCCACCAAACAGTAACTCGAAGCCTTCTTTTCATCTTTTCGCGACCAGGATGGCCAACATGTGCCAGAGTCAAGACGGTTTCTCTTAACTTCTGTGAAACCACAATCCTATTTTTCCGCAGTAGGATGTCATTCGCAAAGCACAACTCGTTCTTGAAAGGCGCATACTTCTTGGTGTCATTTTCCCATTTTCCGTCGTACAGTGCAGTTTTCACTTTTCGGATCTCTTCATCATCCTGCGAACTTTGAATTATTTCACTCATGGTTACTGCAGCTGGTTTATTGACTTCCACGATTGCACATAGATGCATAGATGCGATTGCTCAGTACTTCGGAAGCCGCGATAGAGGATCAGCTATATTTATCTTTCCTGGAACATGCTTGATTTTGTAGCGATAGGCCTGCATCCTCAATACCCATCTCTCCTGCCTCTGATTCGGTACCGAAGTCTGACTGAAAATGTTAACAAGTGGCTTGTGATCAGTCAACACGGTGAAACTCAAGCCCGTCAGATACATCCGGAACCTGTCTGTCGCCCAAGCGATGGCAAGGGCTTCTTTATCCAGCGTCGAGTACTTTTTCTCCGTCGGGGTCAAGCTTTTGCTAGCATAGCTTATAACTCTAGGCTTGCCGTGGATATGCTGCAACAAGACAGCTCCAACTCCGTTGTCGCTTGCATCTGTGATCAAAGTAGTAGGGTTTTTAGGGCTATAATATCCTAGATGCTCAGGGTCGATAAGAGCAGCCTTGATCTTTTCAAATGATCTTTTCCCCTCCTTCTTCCAGGCAATTTTTTCTCCTTTCACTGTCATGAGACGTAAGGGGCGGATAGACTAGAGAGATTGGGTATAAACTTACCGACATAATTCACAAGCCCGAGGAAGCTTCGCATCTCCGTAGCATTCTGCGGTCTTCGGAAAGCTTGTATGGCATTTACTATATCGTTCATCGGTGAAAACCCGTTTCACATTTGCTCATGTTCACTGTCAGTCCATGTTTTTCCAACCGATGTAACACTGCTTGCACTCGTTGGTCGTGATCCTCCTTGGTTTCTGCATACACCAAAATATCGTCCATGAACACTTTTATTCCTTTGAGCCCCTTTAGAATCCGTTCAATCTCTCGCTGGAATATTTCTGCGGAACAGTTCATACCGAACATCAACCGCTTATATCTGTAGTAAGCGGTTGGAGTAACGAATGTCGTAATCTCTCTAGACGATGGTGCCAGCTCGATTTGATGAAACGCTTTAACTAGGTCTATTTTGCTGAAACAATTACAACCATCCAGATGGGGCACGACGCATGTCTACGCAGAGACGAACATTTTTACCTCCATCCTTCGGGGTCACAACGAGAGGTGAATCCCAAGTAATATTGAGTGGTGCTGGCTCGATGATGTCTTCCTTCAGTAGGTCTTGCAGTTTACTTTCGACGAGGTCTTGCTACAGTATCGGTAGGCGCTGACACGGTTGCTGTACAGGGACTACACTATCGTCAATTTTAACGTCTACTTGCAAGTTTTTCACTTTTCCGATAGGTGGTTCTTCTTTCTTCATCACACTGAATACTTCGCCTTCAATTTTCAATATCTCCAGCTCCATCGACGTCTGCTTACTGAGGAGGATGGATCCTTTTTCATTATCGACGACCGTTTTCGAGCGGGTGCCAATGTCAGTTTTGAAGATTTTGTGGACTTTTAGTTTGCCATTTCCATACACTCTTAAAAACTTTCGGCCTTCACAGCTGTGGCTAACTTTGCAACCTTTACCCTTCAAGTATCGCCGTGTCTCGAGACTGATAACGTTCACATGGGCTCCCGAATCAACCACCCAGTTTAATTTCACTCCGCCAGTAAAACAGGTCACCATATCATGCTCCGCGCCTGTGGCACTAATTTGCTGTAGGTCACTATCACTGTAGCTTCGTCCTAGTTCGTTTTCGCTGGAATCTTCATTGTCATCAGAATCACGTACTTGAAGCAATCGATTCTTCTTTTTCTTCTTGTTTTTCGTGGCACCGTGTTTGTCATCCGATTTCGTTTTACAAATTTTACGAAAATGTCCGACGATTTTACACTTGTCTCAAACTTTGTTCTTAGCTGGACAGCCTATGTCATTGGCGAAGTTCCCCACATTGCCACACCGAAAACACACTTCCTTCTTCTTTTCGCGTTTCACTTGAAAAACTCTTGCCTCGTCCACCGGTATCGACATTTTCTTCATCTCCTCCTTATTTCGATGGACGGTTTCCAAAACTCTTGCTTCTTCCACAATCACCGCTACCGTCAGAAGTTTCTTCTTCAATATAACCTCGCGAAGCTCATCCGAGCGTCAACGATCGAAAACTTGCTCCGTTATACGCATATCAAGCGCTCTTCCGTAATCACAAAGGCGACCCTGTTCCTTCAATCGCACGACAAACTTCTCCACAGACTCATCCTCTTTTTGTTTCATACTAGCCAACGGAGCAAAATGTGCATCCAATAGTCGGATAGCTTCCTTGTAAACATCCGAGCCTGCTGGTCAGTCTTGATAAAAGTCATGCTCGTTAGATTCAAACGCGTCGATTTTCAGGCAACATAAAATTGACTACCTATTAGTTCCATTTTAAAATCAAATGATAACTCGTAACAACAAACGTAACCAGAAAAATGAACGTTCGATTTTCAAAATGCTTAGATATTCATTTATGTAAACAAATTCATTTTCAAGATGAATTTCGAAATGTCAGAAATGAAATTCAATAAACCACAATGAATATCAATTACCCGTCGGGTTCGGAAAATATGCAAGGGCAGCCCAGGCCAGGGTTTTCTTGCTCAAATTTCTTGCAACATTCTTATGAGACAATGATGATGGCCCTGGGTGTTCCATATTCGTATTAGGATTTAAAATCTCATACCTATAAAAAAAAATCATCGCGAGTGATAATATTCAGATTTCGTCTAATGAAATTCATGCTTACCGATTGATTATCAAAACTACAGTGACAGCAGATTTTTGACCCGCACGTAAAGCCGACTTCATTCAATGCAGCAAACAAAATTCAGTTGGCAAAAAGGTGACAGTGGTAACCATGAAAACCGCAAAGTAAACATTATCGTTACACTGGGATACAATCATTTTCACTTCTCATTGATATTTTATGAAAATCCAAGGCACTGCTGCTGGTGCTGGAGCGTCATGGCCTTCAATTTCGAAGAAGGTGTCTTGGACCTCAGTCCCCGCGAAATGCAGCAAGTGCAGATTTTTTTCGCTATGGCAGTGCTATGCAGTTCACCTCGAGGAACAATTCCAACGACCGTTTCCATTTTCTCCACGCGGGTACCAACCGAGGATGTATCGGTTGTGTCAAACGGATGCAACGATGGCTTGGATTCCATGTTTATCTTTTCTTTTCTACTTCGAATTCGTTCTCCTACGTAGAATTGTGAGTTGTCCGCGTACTGACTTCCTCACAGAAATAAGAGGTAATGTTCACTTTTCTACTGGTTCTCACGTCTGTTTACCGGCGATTTGGCCTCTCGAAACGTAACAACAATGTTCCCGAATTTAATCTCCCGATCCGAACAATTCAATGGTACAATCCGGAACGGTTCTCCACGAATTTAATCCGATTTACACCTCGTCGCCAAAATGTTACGATTGTAAATAAAACACGCGTGTACAGGAGAACGTAACTTTAATGAATGGCTTCCTTAGATACAGTGTTGTCAGTTTGCTTACTAGTTATTAAATCATTACAGTATCAAACACGAAATCATTGTTTTTTGCCAAACTTGGGTTTATTTCTCAACATACTCTCCTTTTAGGACGATACAGCGAGTCCTGCGGTTTTCAAATCTTTTTTATCCCATCCGAATAGTACTCCTTCGGAAGTCCTTCAAAATAGCCATCGGTTTCAGCTATGAGCACATCATTTGAGTAAAATCGCAGGTTTGGAAACAAATAGAAGTCATTGGGGGCCAAGTCTGGCGAATACGGTGGATGGGGAACCAATTGATACCGAAATTTATTTACAATTTCAACGACAAATTCTTATCTATACTAATCCTACTACTCACATAAAGTGGTTTCCTATCCGCGGATTTAGACGGACCGGTGCTCTGAAAATTTTGTGCTATTATTTCATTATTACTATTATTATTTCATGTCACAGTTTACTCATGATCTACTCTATCAGAACAGCAATTTTACGGTGGTTTTCCACAGGGGTTTTTCTAACGCCACTGTCCAATATTGACCGAATCTACGGGTAAGTATTTAAGGTAAATAATAATATTCATTTTAGTTAATACACTTCCTTTTCATTTCTTCATAGGTTCTACTCACTATATTTCACAAACGACCGACCAACGAATTATCCTGTCTGCTTATATTTGGCAAATTCATTAAAAAAATCCACTCAATTGCACTTTGGCCAACGAAAACAATTGTGTCTCAATTTACGATTGTGAACCTTACTTTGTTTACCTTTCAACCGCTATTCATTATTTTCCATTCTACCACTACAACAGCTGCTTTCTGTATACTCTCTCTACTCTACCAATACTAACACAAGCAAGCTGTCATGTTACAGCTTTGTTGCACCTTAGCTGTGTTCAATTTGTTAGGGCTGTTCATGAGGCGTCGCAACAATGACTGTTGCCAAACATTTTAGCGTCCTTTCTAGGCTCCTTTTATGGTTAAGGTTACAGATATGTAAAAATAAGAAAATGCTTCGCTCATTAATGATATACAATAATGACATCGCGTAACAACATATGTTATGTTCGTATGTACCGAAGAAAAATAAAGCCGTAGTTATGATGTCAACTATGCACACAACTGTTGAAATTCAGGAATCTATCAATGCCAAACCGGAAATCATCAAGTTTTATAACATTACAAAAAGGTGGAGTAGATAACATGGACAAACTGTTGGCTGAGTATTCCGTCCTGCGGAGAACGAACCGGTGACCTTTGGCAATGTTTTACAATAAAGGGTGATACGGTCACAATTTGGTCAAGGGAAAACGCGTGTAAATCGGTGAAATCGTTTATTTAAAAAATCAAATTAAATTTCTTTTTCAAGTTCAATTAGTATAAAATTCAGGAAAAATATTCAGTTAGGCTTCCGCTTTTCCAAATCCGAATTGCCGAGCCTTACGCTTGACCCCTGCCATCAGATTTTGTACAGCCACCTTGTCCACCTTCTTCGCCGCAGAAAACCAGTTTGCCTTGAACTGCTGCTCGTCCTTAGCAGTTTTTTTGGTCTTCTTTAGGTTCCGCTTGACAATAGCCCAGTATTTCTCAATTGGGCGGAGCTCTGGCGTGTTGGGAGGGTTCTTGTCCTTGGGAACCACCTGCACGTTGTTGGCGGCGTACCACTCCATGGCCTTTTACCGTAATGGCAAGATGCCAAATCCGGCCAAAACAGTACGGAACAACCGTGTTTCTTCAGGAAAGGCAGCAGACGTTTATTCAAACACTCTTTCACGTAAATTTCTTGGCTGACAGTCCCGGAAGCTATGAAAATGCTGCTTTTCAAGCCACAGGTACAGATGGCTTGCCAAACCAGACATTTCTTTGCGAACTTTGACAGTTTCGTGTGCTTGAAAATATCTGCTACCTTACCCCTTCCTTTTGCCGTATAAAACTCCTGTCCCGGAAGCTGCTTGTAGTCGGCTTTGACGTAGGTTTCGTCGTCCATTACCACGCAGTCAAACTTCGTCAGCATCGTCGTGTACAGCCTCCGGGATCGCACTTTGGCCGTCGTATTTTGTTTATCATCGCGATTTAGAGTCACTACCTTCTTGTAAGTCGATAGTCCGGCTCGTTTTTTGGCTCTGATGCACGGTTGTAGACGATACACCCAGCTTATTTGCGGCATCTCGGAGAGATAGGTTAGGGTTTCGCTTGAAACTACCGGCAACTCTCTTTGTCGTCTCAGCGGCTTCCGGTTTTCAATTTCCCCCCGATCCAGACTTCCTGGCTGTCGACAGACGTTCCCCAAACACTTTAATTACATTTGTAACGGTTGATTTGGCAACTTTTAGCGATTTTGCCAACTTTGCGTGCGAGTAGCTCGGATTTTCGCGATGCGCGAGCAAAATTTTGATACGCTGCTCTTCTTGCTTGGACGGCATTTTGACAACTGAAGAGTGAATTCCAAAATCAAAATAGGAGCAACATTCTACACACACACACCTTCAAAATGAGGGGTGTTCAGGTTTTTTAAATGCAAAATTGAAAGAAATACGTCAAGTTGATATTGACCAAATTTTGACCGTATCGCCATTTATGCTTAACATTACTGGATTAGCCGCTTGCATCATATATCACAAGTACAATAAGTTTTCAACCCTAGAGGGTTTTGAGCTGTTTAGTGGAATACCTGTAACTAGAAATTAGAAGAAGAATTAGTATCTTCCATTTAATTCCAACTACCTTTACTTATCTTCGACAGATACGCGTATTTCGTCTACAATGTGCAGACTTCTTCAGTGTCTCGTACTAATAACTCGACTGAAAGAAAACCTTCGCCACCTGCCGTATATATACTATTTTCTAAATACAAAACGTTTACCTATCATTATGTTGTTTATACCTATCTTATTATTAGTTTGTCTATACCTATCCTGAGTCAAAAACAAGTGTACTTAATATCTAATTCGCTTCTTTCTCATTTATACCTAACATACTTATTGTGTAGCAGCGGGTGCTCCGCTTCGTCGGGTTTGATGTCGTTTGGGTAGTAAGTTGAAGAGCCATGTGTAACCATTGCCTTGGTCTTTGTTTAGTAGATTTGTGTTCTGTTGTTTGTTTATTTCTAAGCTTTCTGCGACGTCTAATTTCCAGGGTGTAGATGTAGTCTGTAATATTGTGATGTCATTCGTCGTTATGTCGTGATTTTCCGTGAAGATGTGTTCTGCGACTGTTGATTAGAAGTTATGTGGAATTCCTTCTCGTTCTGTTTGACAGCCTTAGTTACCTCCGCTAGATGCTCCTTGAACCTTGTTGCCAAGGTTCTCTTTGTTTGACCTACATATAGTCGTTGCTGCACTTGATTCTGTATACCCCTTGCTCTACTGAGTCTTTGGTGGAGCCTAACATCGATGCTAATTGGTTGTGCTTACTAGAAAAAACTAAGTTCAAGCCTCAATTCCTAAGTCGTGGTTTAAGCTTTTGTGTAATGTCTTTATCGAAGGGGACGGATACACGTTTTAGGGGTTCAGGTGAGTCTGAGAGGGTTGTTAGTGATTTTCTATGAAGATGTTTTTCCTTTTTGTTGATGATCGCTTGAATTGTCCTCTTTTCGTCAAACAAAGAGAACCTTGGCAACAAGGTTCAAGGAGCATCTAGCGGAGGTGACTAAGGCTGTCAAACAGAACGAGAAAGGAATTTCACATAACTTCAAATCAACAGTTGCAGAACACATCTTCACGGAAAATCACGACATAACGACGAATGACATCACAATATTTCAGACTACATCTACACCCTGGAAATTAGACGTCGCAGAAAGCTTAGAAATAAACAAACAACAGAACACAAATCTACTAAACAAAGACCAAGGCAATGGTTACACATGGCTCTTCAACTTACTACCCAAACGACATCAAACCCGACGAAGCGGAGCACCCGCTGCTACACAATAAGTATGTTAGGTATAAATGAGAAAGAAGCGAATTAGATATTAAGTACACTTGTTTTTGACTCAGGATAGGTATAGACAAACTAATAATAAGATAGGTATAAACAACATAATGATAGGTAAACGTTTTGTATTTAGAAAATAGTATATATACGGCAGGTGGCGAAGGTTTTCTTTCAGTCGAGTTATTAGTACGAGACACTGAAGAAGTCTGCACATTGTAGACGAAATACGCGTATCTGTGAAGATAAGCAAAGGTAGTTGGAATTAAATGGAAGATACTAATTCTTCTTCTAATTTCTAAGTTTTCAACGTCAACGGATAGGCGTAGAAATTTTTTGCTCGAACTTTCGCTTCAGTTATGTTTGCCGGCAATAGAATCCCGGATGGATAATCCAAAAGTACTGGCCATATAGAGGACCTTTTCGTCATGTTATGATAATGAAGAATGTCATGAAAAATTATTGTTGATATTATCAATTACATTTTAGCATGAAGAAAGAAAGTTTTAGAATTAAAATGATTACTCTCAGTACTAAGTGATTTTCAACGCTAGTATTGTAAAGGAGATAAAATTACTAAAGATAAACTTAAGCCTGTAAAGATCTTTGGATGTGGCCACCTAAAATAAAGTAAAAACATACAAACTTACCTATGCTGAAGAAATCTGCTGGTAAAAATAGTAGCCTGTGAACTTACCACGAAACCCAACTCGGCTTTGTCAATAATAGCCAATCACTCTAATCCGATCTTGTTTCACCACAAAACGCCCGAATTTTCCTCACATCGGCTGTCAATTTTTCACTTTTCCCATATCATAAATTCATTCCTCCTAGAAATCATCCAATCACCCAAATATGTCATCCAACTTGTCAGATACCTCAGCAGGCCACACCAGGTCTGTAAATAGAAAATAAAAGCTAACCAAACCACAGGTTAACTTTTGCCATTCATCTCCCTGGACAGAAAAAAACGAAGAATATCATCGACAGTGGCTTCAGTTACGAGACCTCTCTATATCTGTGCACAGGAACAAGCATAACTTTTTTTTCTTCCTCAGAAACAGATACCATATTAACAACGGCAGGTGTTTGACTGTCTGATGATAAAATAGTGAGACTCCAACGGAAGGGGGATCCGATATGGGTGCCGAGTGGAAATAATTTCATCAAAAGTTGCAACTTTTTCCCATCCATCCCACGCCCTTAATGTCGTCGTCGTCGTCGTCGTGTTGTGTGTCGGGAAGGACGTGGGCCACGAGGGTTTCCCCGAAGCCAATCAAGCTAAAACGGCTGCTGGGGATTTTGTCTGTTTTTCGCTTGTCATCTCTGCGGTTGGCTTCGGCACCCCCGCCGTCCGAACATATTTTCTGGATGCGGCCAAAAAAAAAAATTGAAAACTCCATCCAAACAAAGTTTTGTGATGTGAAATGAAGCATTTCCCCTCCCCCCAAGCCCGATGGCCACCAGGCGACTCGTCAGACTCGTTCAATGTTAATGCAAATTCCTTTTGAAGGTTATCGGAGTTATGCCAACATGTGGTGACAGCGATGGCTAGTTTCGGTTTGCTATCGATTCGAATCGGGAAATTTTATGGGGATATTTTAGTTTTTCTCGAGGTTAGCAGAATTGGTTCTGCGAAGAGGTGAATCGGAAATTTTGGTTGATGTTAAAATTAAAACAAAACTTATGAACTTGGACCGTCATTTAAAATGTAAAATTATGCTCTGATTACAAATTCGGGATTCGATTTTTTTCAAGTAGGGGGATTAACCCATTCAATGCAATTAGCCATTATTTGCTCCGAGGATGAAGGCAGAGATGGCATTTCATACTAATGTTAAGCCGGCTCGTGAGATTTGTACCTTCACCGAGGATACAACCATAACTCACATCAGACAAAGCAAAGTGCTCATTTATTCAGTGAAAAATAGACTGAGTGAAAGTGTGTGCCTGTAATGTGATTACCTAGAGTGAGTGAACCACACTCTCTTTCATACGATCGCTCTCACGTGCTCTCATCTGTCTTCGCACGGCCAGCCGTTTCAACTCAGTTTTGAGTCGTTTTCGACTCACTTTTGACGAGTTGAAACGGCTGGCCGTGCGAAGACAGATGAGAGCACGTGAGAGCGATCGTTTGAAAGAGAGCCTGCAGCCGCCTGCAATCATTGCCGCGTACACTTGGGCGAGGACGCACCAGTGCTATTTCTGTGATTCGCTGGTGCGATTGAAAGTTAAAACATCGTCCAAGTTGCAGAAAATGTCCGAAGAAAGGAAGCGGGAAGAAACATTATTCTCTCTTCCTTTGTTATATAGCGTCAAAGCGAATTTGCAATCACTGCTGTATATTATCAGAAGAGCCCATGTCAGTGAGCTCACTGGGGCGCACGCGTCCGGGAATTTAACTGCATTTGCTTCTGTGAATTTGAGAGCTCTTCTTCTCACTTTAGAGCGATCGAGTGTAGTATGAATAAAAACTATTTTCTTCCACTCACAGGCGCTACCCGCATGAAAACACGGGGGTGAATATAAACAAGAGAGAAGAGCTCTCGTTGAGGTAGGAAGAGTGTGTGGAAAATTTAAAATCTCTCTCTACCACACTGAGGATATGGACATCACTGGATGAAGGCATCCATAACAATCGACAGAATTATCCAGAACAGCTGCAAAGATTTTTTACAAAGTGCCTAAATTCTCAAGTAATTATAACTATTGTCAGCAGCATTGTTCATTCGACTATCGTTCCATTTAATCTTGCCTGTGAAAAAAAACTGCCTGATTACATTACCCACAAAACCAGAATTGTCGACTGTCCTGCATCCAAAAGAGCACAAATGGTATATGAACTTCGGTGGGCTTAGTTGTCAAGCGTGGAACGGCTTCACTTAATGTTCACCCAATGGCCACAAGGTAAGAATTTGATACCAGCTCCAGTCTGAGACACTTTTAGCAAATTCGTATATGTACCAACTGGTTGACTGAGTGTGAAGTTTTTCGTTTTAATTCACTCATTACTTAATTTTCAGCCTGTACCACATAGAGCTACAAAGGTGGTGACAATGTATTACTGAAAATCGGAAACATTTATTGCCAAATTTGCAAATAGAAGACATAAGAAAATAAAAAATAAAAAATTGAAAAACAGCAAGTAGCATCTAGGAAATAAAAAAATAGGAACGTGAAAAAAATAATCAAAGTGAATATTTTTTTTTAAAAGAACAGATAAAATAGAATTAAGAATAGATAATATGCAAAACTAAAAACATAATATCAAACAAATAAATATAAATAAAATATTAAATGGTTAAAGTGAAAATATTTTTTTTTTAATTAAAAATATATCATAAATAAATAAATTATCAAATTGAAAAAAAAATACTAAGCTTTTTCAGCATAAGTCTTGAAAACATAAGAAAGAAGTTATATCCTTCTATTTTATTTTAAAAAAAAAGACCGTGCTATATCGTAGTTGCTACTCCTTTGCTGGTCAGAACTAGTGTAATTGCACAGAGAACCACATAGATGGAGCTTGGGAGTAGCTTTTACATCTTCAATGTACAAGTTCACTAATTCTATTTATGGATCAGTACCGGCGCCGACCACATCCTCACGGTCCTTGGGGAGGGGGAAAAAGGATGATTAGTTTGACAATCGTTGTTATTAGAGACCGTGAGCACCACTGCATCTCTATTATTGCCAATAGAAGGATAGTTGTGATAGTGCGGCAGGTTTATTTCTAGATCATGGATGCACTGTGGTAAGTGAAACGATCAATGAAGGAGAGCGCAGTAGACTGCTTTTTATTTTAAATCTAGTGGCGATAGAAAGAGGCACACGACAAATGGCAAGGAAGGGGACGGGCCTGGGATTGAACTCCCGACCATCTGCTCAGTAAGCAGAATGGGTAACTACTAAGCTACCCAGCCGCGTCCATAAGAAAGAAGTTGAATTCTTCTATTAATAAAAAAAAACCAAAAGACAAGAGATTAAAATACCAAATTCGGAAAAATATAGAGAAAATAAAATAAAACATAAAAGATAATAAAACATGGAAAAGAACAGAGATGAAATTATAAAGAAAATAATAGAAAATAATAACAGAGAAAAACGCAGACAGCCAACATAATTTTGAAAACTAAATATATAAATATTAGAAAAGAAAAGGAATACCATAAATTACAACAAAATTTGAAAAAAAAATCAAAACAACAAAAATACACAAAAAATGGAAGCAAAATTGGAGCTACATATATGAAAAAAGGTTAGAAAAACAGAGAATTAAAAACAAATAAAAAATTGACATAAAGAATGAAAAATCAAAACACAAATAGAAGGAAATTCGAAGGATATAATCGAAAAATTCAATTTAAATTAGAGGAAAATATTGAAAATCGAGATAAAATAATAAAATTAAAAAAATTTGAGATGAAAATAAGAAAAAACAAACAAACATATCAATTGATAAAATGAAAACAAAACCAACATAAAATGAAATAGAAAATGAGTCTAGGAAACATAAAATAAAAATATAAGAAAAGATTAACGAAATAAAAACAAAGAATAGAGATATAAAGTATGAAAATACAATACAAGGGAAAAGAAGCCTACAATATATAGCACATAGAAAAATCATTAATTTCAAAACATTTATTGAGTTAAGGAAAAAAAAATTCAAAATAGAAAACAGATAATTAACAAATATGTAATGTAGAAGGAGATGATCGCTCATCACCATGAGGCACCAAGAGTGGACAGTAATATTTTTGCCAGAATGAAAGATATGAAGAGAAAGTGTCGAAAGTTCCGTCAGTGTACGGTAGATCGGAAATAGAACAGATGTATTGAAAAATGAGCGAAAAGGCATGGGTACAGTAGTACTCGAACCAAAGACGTCACCCTTTGCCTAACATCCTACTGCGGGTTAGGTCGAGGCACGGACGAATCCGTCTGGTGATGAGCAAACATCACCTTCTACATCATAATCGTTACTCCACGCACGGAGAATACAAAACATAACAATTAGAGAATGTAAATATGTAATCAATATTCAAAATCGAAATACATAATAGTAAATGGAATATGGAATACTTAAGGGTGTATTCGATAAAAATGGCACACACATATATACTCAAAAAAATTAAACTGATTATCGGATTTTCTTGAAATTTTCAGGGAATGAGTTTTGATTTACAACATTTGTTTTATTCAACTCCCATCCCGAATGCCCGCACCTTCCTTTTCACTCCACCCATCAAATTTTGTACAACCAATTTTCCCAGTGTTTTTGTTGTTTTTACCCAAATTTTCTTCAATTCTAGCTCTGTTTTTATAGTTTTGGGATGTTTGCGAAGTTCCGTTTTCATAATTGCCCAGAACTTTTCAATTGGACGAAGTTCCGGTGAATTTGGTGGGTTCATATCCTTTGGCACAAAATTGACTCCGTTGGCTCGGTACCACTCCAATACGTTTCGAGCGTAGTGGCAGGATGCTAGATCAGTCCAAAACAGAGTTGATCCTTTGTGCCTCTTAATGAATGGCAAGAGACGCTTCTTAAGGCACTCTTCCGTGTAAATCGCACCGTTTATTGTTCCGGAAGTGATGAAGGGAGCACTTATTTCACCACATCCGCAAATCGCCTGCCAGATTAGAAACTTCTTTGCAAATTTCGATAGTTTCTTCTTTCGAACATCCTCCGGAACATCGAACTTCGACTTGGCAACGAAATATTTTTGCCCAGGAAGTTGACGGAAGTCGGCCTTGACGTATGTTTCGTCATCCATCACGATGCAACCGGATTTGGTGAGCAGCTTCGTGTAAAGTTTCCGGGCGCGGGTTTTCGCAGTGATGTTTTGTTTTTCATTCCGGTTTGGGGCTTTTTGCACTTTGTAAACATGTAACTCAGCCCGCTTCATGGTTTTCTGCACAAAACCGACTGACACCTTAGACTTTTTAGCGACATCTCGAATTGACATGCTTGGACGGTTCTTGAATTGTTGTACGACTTTCCTGGCCATTTTACTGTCCATTGGACCACTTTTACGACCACTCCCTTCCTTCCTTTGGGCACTCAGACGCTTCTTGAAGGTTCTTATTACACGAGACACAGTTGTATTTGCAACTCCAAGCCTTTTAGCAATCCACTGGTGGGACGCCCCTGGATTTTGATTGTGAGTGCACAAAATTTTCTCACGGACAATTTCTTGTTTCGACGACATGACTGGAACTACTGAATGTATAACTATGACACTTGGCAGATGTAAATAATACACTATGGATAAGATCTACTCAAATTTCTAGGTTTTTTACTCATACGATTCAAAAGTTACAGAAGATTTTCTGTGTGCCATTTTTATCGAATACACCCTTTAGAATCATAGGCTCGTGCTCGTGATAGACTTTTTAGAAAACTAAAGTTAAACAATTTCACTGTTTATTCATCGAAAAAGATCTAACTAAATATTACATAAAAAACTGAATAAATGTTCTACACTATTGACTGCGTTCCAGGCTCGGGGGTCCGCTTTACCGCTTCTAACTGCTGAGCCTTCATCGGTTGTTGTCAATCTTGCTGACTCTGTGTTGCCATGCACTGGTTTTACTGTGGTGGCCTTACTGCTGACTTTGCGATCATGCGTGGTCGTTGTCCGAATGGTTTATTGTTGTCGTTGTATTTCATTGGATCTGGTGTGTAACTCTAGATAAAGGCAAAAGGAAAAGGAGAATGTTACTACGAAAAAGATATTAGCAGAAAGAGAAAACAGAATTGGAATGATATAGTTAAAATATCAAACACAAAATAAATATAACAACATCCGGAACGGAACAGAAAACATAAGAGAAATGAGCAAAATAAAAGAATGGTCAATACGAAACAGTAGGTAATATCATAGAGAAGAGAAAAGAGAGAATTGATGTACAAAGAAAAATAATAGAAACGAAAAGTAGTAAATAAAAAATTGACACAAACATAGCAATAAGATAAAACGGACGAAACATCATTGGAGGGAATTGAAAAACGAAAAGTATAAAAAAAAAAAAAAAATAACAGGAAATAGATAAGCATGAAAATAGACAAAAAAGAACGGAATTAAAAACAAAAAAGAGAAATATTTGAAAAAGTAAATAGAAAATAGAAAATGAGATAAGGTCAAAACGAAAAATTTCATACAAAAAATAGTAATGAGAAAATTAAAATGAGCATGGTTTGATTAAAAACAAAATTGCACTGAGATAGTTAAAATATAAAACACAAAATGAATCATGAAACATATAAAAAGAACAGAAAAATAGGGCCCACACAAGGGTAAGTCGCTTAGAACAGTGTGCAAGCCACGATGTCTTTCACACAAGACGAATATGTTTCCTAAAAGCGGCACTTCGATTTTCAATCCATATCACATGTGTGGCACACTGAGGCACACTTTTCACAGTTGAGCTTATAGAAATATGAAACCAGCAACCTTGCCAATATACATTGCCTGGTTGCCAGGCTCAGCAGAAAATAACAATTTGGGCTGTCAACACATCGGCACATTACGGGAACTACCAGAACATTGCAACGCTTGTTGACACACTAAAAAAAAACAGCACAGGAGAAAAGTGTGCTGGGCGATCCACCCTTTGAGCCAACATCATAAGGAAAATAACAGGAAGTAGACAATGGATAACAGATACTTCATTATCAGAGCAAAAATAAAAAAGTTAAAAAGCTGGCAAAAAATATAATTGCAGTTTTTGCAATCATATCTTGAGAAATCCGTATGATTCAGAAACGGCAATTTTGCCCATCATGATCCACAAAGCGTTTTATGGTATGAATGAAGCCATGCAAGTGTGTGCACACAGATTCATCGAAACAACTTTATCGCTGTGTGCTTGGTGCCTCTACAGTCGAAGCAACCGTTGGGTCTTTGTTCAACCGTCATCAAATTTTCAATATGGGTGAGACAATACCACAGAATTTCGTAACGCTATTGTGAGAATTCATCTGTCAAGAGTTTTACTTTTATTTTCACTCGTCATCACACTTCGATCTCCTTCTCTCTCAAGTTTGCCCTTCTTTAAAAAATAAACGAAGCCATGCAAGTGTGTGAGAGAGAGAGAGATTTGCTTCATACCAGTGCTTCGCCAATCGAAGCAACTGTTGAGCTTATACTCCATTCATTTCATCTTATTAAATTGGCTGAATGGTTACAATCTAGAGCCATGAAGCATGCGGCCTCGGCTTGAATCTCAGTTACGTATCGTGATCGTTTTTTGTGAGCCATTGAACTTCCGGACTCCAATCCCATACTCAACTCTAATACACTGCACAGCCTTACTCACACTTTGAATTTTTCGAAGCGAATTGATATATTTCTCTTTTGCCCACGGCCAATGTTGCATTTTTTCTCCAAGTTACGATCCATTACGAGAAATGAAACAAAATCATGCGAAATTGCATTACAATCTTGCTTTTTTGTGTTGGGTGTAAATACTTACCGAATTGAATATGTAGACTATACTAGCGATTGAAACTAATTGAATCACACAACAAATTCACCCGCGAACAAATCGTGAATTACTACTGGAACCGCAAAGCAAACGTCAAATTTTAAAGATCGTTAGACGAGCATTTATATTTTAGCCTCCTTTGTTTGAATTTAAGAGTTCTTTTTTCAAATTAAAATGATTGGAAACTTAAGAAGGGTGTTTTAAGTAGGTACCTAGCTATCGTGATGTATTTTACACATGTGTATCATATGCCATATTTACAGTTTTAGTACAAGTTGTCCGAAATTTGAATCAGAACGGTAAATAAGTACGTAAGGCCATGAAGAACACAAATTTGAAAGTCACCAAAACTTTTGCATCGGCGAATTTTACGCTTAAAAGAGTGCAAGAGACAACCTTTAGATTCAACTTCAAGCGCCAGCCGGAACCGCATCGAGTAGAGGTGGCTTCATCGCTTGTTTTCCAGCACTCGTCCGGAGTGTTGTTTGTGGGTGTGTGTAGGTCGGAGCCGGAGTGCGAATATTGACAGTGCGGATTTAATGTGTACAACTCGATACCGACACTTGCCGCTGCCGGAATGTTCATTTCGGGTTTGAAAAACATACACTCGGATCAGCGCTCAGAAGTGGAACCGTATGGAGTGTTATGGAGCTGGGGATATCATTGGGCGGTAATCCTCTTATCGTCGCACTTTGATTTGGGACTCTCGATTAAGCTGCTCTTTTCAACAATTTTTGGATGTCGTCGTCCCCAGCCCGGAAGGATTTATGGTGTCTGGGTTTATTTATTTTTTTCTCAGGGGTGGTAAATCCATCCGGAGGTCAATTAAAGCCGTCATGGTGCAGATCAAATATAATTTAATGGCTAATTTGGAACTTTTGCTCGCACGGATCATGAAATTGTCAAAGTTTCCTGCATAATTGCTGCGTTGAAGAGTCTCCGAGGGTTGGTTGGGAGGTTGGAGTTGTCTAACGACCCGGACGGTTCTCGCCTCCTCAGAATCGCATCGGAACGCAACGAATAAGGTGAAATTAAATTGCGAAACTCCCGGCCTCCGAGGGGCACTTTTTCAAAATTGCCTCTAATTTAATTGAATTTCGTTTCGGCTCCTGATTTAACTTACTTTCTTTACTTTCGTTCCCGTTTTTTTCTTTTCATTTATGTGTACAAACATTCAGCAAGTAAGCGACCCGAGTAGAATATTTTATGAAATTAGATTTGAAAAGTATTTTTTCCAGAAAAATTCCCTTATTAAATGACTCCGATCTGCGTTCTTCCCAATGTTGGGAATTGTTTTGAATTCGTCTTGAAAGTTCTACTCGGGCCGCCACCCACTTAAAATGTGACAATCTGGAGCACAATCGTTGTCGCCACCATCCGTAATTCTATAATCTAAATTATCAAATAAACCACAAAAGAATGGCGAAAACGAGGAACGCAAGGAACTGAAGGCAGGAACGAAAAAAAAACATCCCCCAACCACAGTAGTGACAGGAAAGGACGGTCGGAATAAATATGGCAACTTTCTGCGCTTTTGTGCGGTCCGACGACGGTGATGGAGGTCGGTGAGAAAATTCAATTTGCACCTCGTCCCGGCCTCGGCCAGGAACGGCCATTTTACGGATCGGGAAGATGGAGTCCGCTGTCCGCTGCTTTTGTTGCCGCTAAATGCTCCCTCGGGGGAAAGTTCGTTGGAAGACTGGAGGAGTGGAAATTGAGGAAATTTGATAAAACAACAAAACAATGTGGATTGTTTTATCACGGAGAAAAATGAGTCTACTTTGAAACAACCAAAAATATGGTTGGAATTCAAACTATGTTTCTGTTTGAGTTGAAGTTGATATTTGTTTGCTTCAAACTCGCGATTGTAGTTGAAGCATACCTTTTTTTCAAGTAATTTCTACTCATATAATAACATTGTTTCAAATTGAATATTAGTTAATGGAAACTACAAGTCTAGTTATTTTCAACCTTGAAAAGGTTTGTTTTAACCAAAAATTATATTATTAGACATAGTTGTTTTTAAACTGATTCAAATTGTGATCTTAGATTAAAATAAACAGAATGTTCGATAAAAATGACCATAATTTATGGTTGGGTAAATACCAACCTTAAATATTGTTGAAAACAAACTAAGGTTAGTTTGCCTTATCGTATTGGTGAATTCGTTTTTGAACCTAGGTGCGATACCAGAAATAATTGCCAGTGCAAACCTCAACCCGACACGAATTATAAATAAAGACAAACACACCGAAGTACAACACACAACAAGCCGTCCCAATATTGATACCCGATCCAGGTTAGAACTTAATTGAAAACGAATTCGCTATATGTCAGCAACGTTCACTCGTTTGCTTTGTTTTGATCGCCGCGCTGTGATTTTGTTGTCTGTCGGCTGTTCACGTGTGGAAATTTATGGTGAAAAATTAGTGAATTTGAGTGCTTAGTGCTTAGTGGAAATTGTAAATTTATTAACGAAACACAAACAAAAAGGTAAGAATAACAAATAATCAATAATGATCAGAGAAATTCAAATGAAAAAGAACGATACGAGTAGAATGTCCGGGAGTGTTTTAGTTTTCTTTTCTGAAACTAAGGTTATGGTTTGCTGCTGCTGAAAGATTGTTTCTATGGCACAGTATTACCAAACCGAAGGCGATAAGTTCGATCTCTGGCACTGTTTAGAACCTATACTGGATACAGCTGAAAACTGGAAAATTGAACAGGCGACAATCAATTTTCTGACTAGCATCAGAATCAGGCAGTAGTGCACTTTATAGTGAATCTGATGCACTATACAACGCACTACTTTCGACGTTATGTTTAACGTAATGAATGGAAGTACAATCAATACCACCAGTTCAATGTTCCAGTTTTGACTGCAACAAGTATATTTCAAGTTGGAAATGCTTTAAGCTTCACTGGGCATCATTTTGCTTGCTATTAGATAATTAAATAGATTTCATCTTATAAGTTTACAGAACCCAAGACTAACTATGCATTTTTTAACAAAATAATGAAATTTCAATTCATTGTCATATAACTCTTTCGTTGAAATGGATAATTTTGATCAAAATCCACAGAACATGTTAATATATTTGAAGCTTTATTTACCTTCAAGACTAATAATTCGATAAAACATGTTGAGGTCTGAAGTTCTTTGTCGATTCACCGATAAACTAAATTGGCAAACTAAAGGGCTACAATGTACCGTGCAGTGACTTGGCTGGATCTCGTAGGGATCCCGGTTTACTTACCTTACTACGAAATGACACAGTGGAGTGACCGTGTCCGGCGTACAGTGAGAACTTTATATGTGCAGTGCCCTATTGCTCTCTTCCGGGAGATAACTGGAATCAAAATCCTTACCGTAAGGTCGTCATGCACCGCTCACCGTACAACTATTTTTTGTTATGTTTCTCTTAGCGTCCAAATCAATTCGGTTCTTCAGGAGTAGTTAATTAAATGCAATAATAAGCTTTAAAATTGGTACCAAATTCCAAAATTTTGCCAATTTTGGTAGTCTGGAACTATTTTAAATATGTGAGATGACATTGCGGAAAATGGGAGTGATCACTATGTTAGTTTAGTGTAAATGAGCGAAGTTAGTGTTTTGCTTCAATTCTTGATTTAAATATCGAGATAAAAATTGATGGGTCAGAGAACGAAGTTCTTTTAGATAAAGTATACAAATCCATGGGCGTAAATAGGACATATGGCTGCAGGAGGGCATTAGTTGGCTTTATCTGAATCCAGAAGAAATGAACCAGCAGATCAGTGAGAGTTGCCAAGCATCCCGTTCACACTACATCTTATATTACGTGATATAGAGTATCTTGATATCACCATGTATACATCAAGTTTTCACTGGAAATATCATGGCATTTGATATCAAGATTCTCTATATCACGTAATATTTGTTGTAGTGCGAACGGGGTGTAAGTTAATGATGCGTTATACACTTTTATGGAACTTCATAAATCTTCAAAAACTGTATAGGGCTTCAGAAAACATCTTAGAACTTCAGGGACTGGAAACACTTGTGAAGGTTAACACATAGTGAAGTAGTTTAGCTAACTTTGTTAAACCTCAGCAAAAATTGTCTATATAGCTTACTTAGCAACCTTTGTGAAACCTCAGCAAACATTGTCTATATCCAGTGATTTTTCCAGTGAAATGACGTTAATGAGTGTTAATGTTACTAACAAAATAAAAATAATAAAATAAATTAGAGCTATATTGTTGGTTATATCAAGGATGTAACCGCAAGGTTCGCGTAGGATCGCCTTGGTGTATACTAATAATGGATTCATCAAGGTAATACATATAATACATGGTTAATTAATATTAAAACCATATTATTTCGGTCAACCGTCTCTTCTTATTAATTTTGCTTCATACTACACTTTCGTGACCTTTGCTACTTAAGGCTAGTATGCAGCGCTTAGTAAATAGCATTTCTGTGTCCGACATAAACTTACTGGTAAATGAGCTAGGCATTAATTGAATCAACATGAAACATGGGTTGAATTTTCAGTTGTGGGGGCCCGGGGCTATCAGTTTGTGGGTTAATGTTTAGTTAATGTTAAAGTACATCTATGTCCATGACTGAATTAGTTTTGGTTCGTCTCGCGTGCTGTATACTAGCGTTGAATAGCATAGCCAAGAAAGAAGAGAGTCACAAAAATGCAGCACGAAGCAAAATTCACAAGAGGGGACGGGTCATAATTGTAATAGCAGACACCATCATCAAAGCAACATTATTTTGCACCTGAGAGGTGGGGCTACAGCAGTATCAATCATGGAATGGAACTTAATGAAATAAAAAAGAAGACAATTTGAAGCATTTGCTATCCGTTTTTGCGGACCTGAAAAGGAAAACCCATATTTTAAACATTATCATTGTTAAGTAAATAAATGAACTACTTATTTTAATGACACTAAATCAGAATTATAATGTAAAAACAAAGATCTAATGGTGTATGAATCTAGTCATTTTGTTCAGTCGAACGAGAGTTATTAGTGAGAGTTATTTTAATCTAATATCAACAGCTGATCATAAATAACTATATGGTGCAATGCACAACCTCACTTTTCGCCTTAAAGCCTAGTATGCAGCTGGCAAGTAAAGACCTGAAGTAATTTTTGCCATTTCTACCGAAGTAATTTTGACAACTGTTTATGTGGTGGAATGTCAGTTTTCTTGCAGAATAATCGAACGGAATATTATTCGCAAGGAATGACAGCCCATTAAGATACATGGCAGGCGTTACTAACGTTACGAGTTTTACTCCTTTCGCTGCATACAAGGTAAGTAGTTCCGACAGTAAGAGCATTTCTTGACCATTACTTGTCCTATCTTAATGCACATTGCTTGAGAGCTGCATACTAGCCTTAAGATTAAGGAGCGGCAAGAATACAGGGCTTCATCGCATTTATTCATGACATCAGCATGCATCATCCTGTATAGTCCTCTGGTTCAATTATCAATACTTCAGGTTGGTCTATAATAAATTTAAAAAAATACTCTAGGTTGCTGAACTTCGAACTCTGATTTTGTCCTAATACATCAGATTGTTAAAGAAGCATCTCCGGCTTGAGAATATTAATAAATTCCTTAAGATTTATTATGGCATCTGGTTAATCCTTGGGTTGGTCGAGCTAATTGTAAAAATCTTCAACCTTTCAAATATTTAAATGTCATCCCCAAGATATTATCCCCGAATGGCACGTTGATCAGAAAGTATTAAAATAATCTACTAATATTTTTGGAACTTCATCAAAAAAATATTAAATTTTCATTAAAACATGGTTCGAAATAAAATATCAAACATAAAATTACAGCAGAATTTATTTTTGGGGAATCTCAAAAAATATAGATGCAATCCAAAAGGAGATTGCTTGTGATATGTTTCTTAAATTTTCTGGAGGGGGCCTCCAATTATATACGCCAATGTACAAATCGGTATATTTTTCAAAATTAAAGAACGCAATTGATGATGATATTTACTATTCAGTGAATGGAAAAGGAAAAATGATTGGGGACCTTACACTCAGCCAAATAATCTTGAGAATTTTATAAGGTTCAACTTATGAACGATGCTTTTGAATTTAATAAGGTTGACTTATGAACGGATTTTGTTTCACACGACGTTGTTCTTGTACGCCTTTAAGGATTCCTGTTTACAAGTGTTGATATATACTAGTGGGCAAGTCACTGGACCCATAACCTCCACGTTCAAGGTTCGAATCCAGGTTGCAGATTATTTTTATTTTTGCAACATCGTTATATTTCATAAGGTACAGTTATGAAACTCATACTGATTTCTGAATGATTTATAGCAAATAATCATAATGCGAAACTTATGAATATCGAAAGTTTATTTCGCGGAGTGTACGGTAAATTCGTTTTTCCCAGAATTCCCAGAATGCGTAACGCTTTAGAGCGCACAAAACTTAAAAATGTCAGGACTTACATTCACTAGCATTCCGTAGAAGTAGCAAGAATGGACAGAGTATTATCATCATACCTTTTTTTTTAAAAAAAATTCACTATGTGGAATTACGAACCTTTTTTTGTTTAATGGATTCAAAAAACAAAAAACAATGAAATAAAGAACCCATTTCTCTTCTATAATTGAGCAAAATGTTTGTTAATTATAACATTTACTTTAACAAAAATTAAATTTACAATAGAAGTTTTAAAAACGATATTTTTCTAGAATTGTTTCTTACTGTTTACTCTGACATTGTGAGGTGTCCATTTCTTTATTATGATGTAAACATTATTTTAACAAAATGATCTTGTGTATTTATTCGTTTTGAGCAACTATGAAAACCGAAAACGATGCAGTACAGTCTAAAATCGGTTCTTCAGAAGAATCCGACCCAATTACTCAAGACGACCATGGTAGTGAGGAAGCTGACATTACTTACGAAGAAATAAATATCGAAAACATCGCTGTCGTACAATTACTGCAATCATTCCGTGTGTCGATCGAAGTGATCAACAAGTTTCTCGGTAAGATGTCATTATTTTACAAATTTAAGGTCATACTTAGACGTGTTTTGTAATGCAGTAAACGGATATGATATGGAATCACTCAAAGTAATTGAACGACAAGAAATTGAGGAGCTTCTTTGTGAACCGTACCTTGGAGATAGGACAAAAATTATTTATGGATTAAATCAGTGGAGGAAATCACAGGTAGTCACAATTATCTCACGTTCAACAAAATAATCCTGAGAAAGTAATATTTTAAAATTTCAGAACTTACAGCCCGTGTCTTCCCCACTGAAGTCTCTTCATAATCTTACTCACACTCACCCAGGAAACAAAAAACGAGAAAGTTTTTCAGCGCGTTTTCTTGTTAACAACTCGGCCAGAGGCAAACAAATTATCGAAAACTACAATTCATCAAAAATTTTAACAAAATTACAAAAAAGAATAATCACTCATATTGTCGTTGATGAATTCAAAGATATTTTTGGAAAGCTCACTCATAATGAACTTTTGAGTCGAGCGTCCGAGTTGAATGACCTTTTCCCCTCTGAATCAAAGGTGATTAGCTTCCAACGATTTTTTTAAACAATCTTCATTTTCAACTGCTAAACAAATCAAAGTGACTCCACACATTTTCTTTCAGGACTCTTGGTATCAGCCAACATTTTCAATAGTTGAGGGGAAAAAAACTAGAATAGGACGATTGCCAAGAGGTTGCCTATACGACCGAAATTGCAACTACGCAAATATTAAAGCTACGCCACGGAAATCGAACGATAGTGAAAATATCACACCGTCGTGTTCGTTCTCTGATGCTGATTGTAAGGTGTTTTGTTTACATTAACAAATAATCAACTCATCAATGAAATATCTTTCAGGGGTTGAATATCAACAAGCAAAGACGTGGATCAGACACCATGAAGACGAGTGGCCTGCAGTTATGCAAAAATGGGCGTCAACTAGCACTTTTCGGTTACATGAAATATCGAAGATAGAAAAACGATCTTGTGAAGCAATTTTGGAACTTTTTTCGACCCTCCGTAAACCAGACGGGTATCAACTGGCACGCATTGACTTCGATTCAAAGTTTCCGACTAAAATCTCTGCGCTATTTGATAAATGGAATGTATTCATTGCAGCACTGAAGCCCATTCTCGTAGCAGATGTTACTGATAAATCTGGTAAAGTGATTCTAAGTTTCCTGGAAGGAGAACTGAATGAAGGTAAACTATTGTACGTTCAATCTGCGAACAGTTGTATCATATTTTTGGTTTTGTTTTTAGATTGCCGAGATGCTGCGTACTCGTTGCTACTGCCGTACATATTACCGTGCTCTGTACTGATCCTCTCGAATAAATTAAAATGGAAACCCAGTTATATTGAAAATCGTAACAGCTTTGTGTTCTGGGTGCAGAACATAACGGACTTACAGTCAAAAGTTGAAGCTCACCACAAGTCTCGTTCTAACGAAAAGAAATTGCCTCCATGTCCATTGGTGGTCATCGTTGGACCTGATCTAACAAAACTGAACTTTTTCATCGTTTCTTTCGGAGACGCATTCTATCAGCTTCCTACCTTCTTGAAGGCATTGGATATCTGCTTCAAACTCCACAAAGTCTATAACTTGGAGTTTGCTAAGGAATGTGCAGGATCTTGGAATCTTCTGAATCACGTTATCTACGAGTTCCCGTTAGAAAGCTCTTGTCGTGCGAAAATACTGTCGATCAGTAACGTGATCCACACTAGAGGTTGAAAATGCTCAGTTGTCCGTCTTCAGACTGCCAATGGAAGGGATCTTCCATTGATCAATTTTTTCGCCACGTCCAACGTATGCACGATCCTTTACATGGATACATGTGTATTCAAAATTGTGGCCGTTTATTTACATCAATTACAAGTCTGCGAAAACATGTTTTGTCTTGCAAGGAAATAAATACTCCTAAAGAGAATGGCATCAAGAGAACAATGAATCATAATGAATTATATCAATCCAATAATCAATGTGAAATCCTAGTCCAAAAACGAAGCAGCTCTAGAGAAAATTACGAAAATGAAATCGGAAACGGAAATCAACTCATACGCACTACTGATAATCTGAAATTCACAACTGCTGATGCAAACAGATTGAGCTTGAGAATGACATTGAAGTGGCTAAGCGAAAATGGATTGGCACGGAAAGTAGCATTTGACATCAATAAGGACGTCAAGCAAAATATCATTGAGCCACTGAGCTCAGTAATCCACGACTTACAAATGACCGGAGCTATGACCGATGAGTGTAGGGAGGTACTTGACACTATGCTTGAAAGCTATAATTGTACATCCGAATACAAATGTATACAGCAGCTGAAGAAGGAGGGATTTTACGAGGACCCGACTTTCTTCACTCATAACGACGAATTGATGTCATCGTCGACTGATCCGTTTTTTGAAACAGTAATATATTTGAATACTTAATTACTAACAATGTATTAAAATACTTTTCAATTTCATTTCAGGCTCATCAACATATACAAGGGGTGATGATGCCAGTAAAATTTATGCTACGAACGTATTTAGAAAGAGATGGATTATTCAATACGATAATAAACAGCTTGAAGTTATCCAACGACGGAGCGATCCGGTCATTAATTGATGGTTCTATTTGGCAGGAGAGAACTGCAAAAATGTGCTCAAAAACCGTGATTCCCATCAATATCTATTTCGACGACTTCACTACCAGCGACACATCCTCTTGTCATTCCAAATCAACCTCTATTTGTGCCATATACTTGAATGTACCATGTCTGCCTGCTCATTTACTAGGAAAATTGAGTAATATTTTACCCGTAGGATTCATTAAAAGCGAAGATAAGAAAAAAAATAAGAATGATAAAACTCTTTCCAAATTGATTGATTTATTAATAGAATTAGAGGTAGAAGGCATCATAGTTAGAATTGGAGAAGAAATGAAAAGAGTATTTTTTGTGCTTGGATTTGTCCTTGGGGATAATTTAGGTGTAAATGGAATTTTAGATTATGTTGAAAGCTTCAGAGCAAACTATTTCTGCAGAGTATGTAAAAGGATACGCGTTCATACAGAGACAGATGCCAAAGAATACCCAGAAGTTTTCCGTACCATCGATGGTTACGAGCATGATGTTCAATTAGAGATTGTTTCAGAGACAGGCATCAAAGGTTCTAGTATTTTTAATAAAATTCCATCTTACCATGTTACTCATAACTTCGTTTTCGATATTATGCATGATGTTTTCGAAGGAATTGGTATTTATGATATTCAGCATATATTGCATTATTTTATTTACACCAAACAATATTTCAGGCTTAGTGACTTTAACGAGAGAAAGAATAACTTTGCTTACGGAAATCAATACTCAGATAATGTTATCCATGACATTCACGATAATCAGGCAAAAATGAAGAGAATCAAATGCACAGCAAGTGAAATGAAAACATTGATTACTTTCCTTCCATTAATCATAGGCCCTCTTGTGCCTGAAAAAGATGAGGTATGGCAGCTTACATGTGCTTTAGTTAAAATTGTACACATTATACTGTTGAGAGAAATTTCTTATGAGTTAGTCAATGAGCTAAGAATACTTATCGATTTTCATCATGATCAATATGTCAAATTATTTCAAGATACCCTTAAGCCTAAACATCACAACTTAGTACACTATCCAACAGCTATTTTGAAAGGTGGTGCTCTTCGATCACATTGGTCAATGCGATTTGAAGCCAAACATAGAGAGCATAAAGCGTATTGTAAAATTAACAGTAATCGTATTAACATGTGCTCATCGATTGCTATTAAAGCCAACTACAAATTTGCATATAATTGTAGCAATAATAATTTTGTTTCTCCAAAAATTGCATACGATGAAAGTCAACTGTATTTGAGTGAATTTCATCCTCACTATAAACAGTACATTGATTTCAATTTACATAATATTGATACAAAATCCGTCAGATTTTTGAGAAAATTTGTTAAATTTGAGGAATTGTACAAAAGAGGATCAATATTTACTTCAATTTGGAAGGGAATAGTTCGTATTTTAAAAATAATAGAAATTTTCCTCAGCAATGACAGTAAATTATTGATTCTATGTGAGAAGTACCACATTGTAAAGTTCTACGAACACTTTCAGTCCTACGAATTGAATACAAAAACTACAACTGTGTTGGTAGACAATATTGAATCCTGTGATTCAGAGCTCATTAATTTACATCATGTAAATAATACTGCATATGTACGCCTATGTAATTATTACAAAACGTAAATATATTGTTAAAGATTATAATTGTTATAATTTTTACAGGAAAACAATAAAATGCCGTACAACCGGGAGAGCATAAGGGAACTTTTTTTATCTGCTATAAGATCTTAATTGCCAGTGAACGCATAGCTGTCCATGCCCTATAGTATCTCCTATACATAGGATAGTTTTGCGTTTACCTGGAGAAATAGAAACATGAAAAAGAAAAAAATAATACGGGAGCTGCAGTAAAGGTTTTCATTTGATTTCAACAAATTAATTGGTTATTTCAAACAATATCGTTCGTTTCAATTATCGATTCGATATTTATTTTAAACAACGAGTATGTTTCTTTTAAGCTAGATTTTGGTTGGAACAAGCTTTGAAATTTGTTTGAATTTACCTAAAATTAATCAGCTGTCAAAATTGAACAACCCATATTATGATTTTTTTCAAACAACCGTTGGTTAAATTGAAGTTGAACTCCGGAACATAAACAACCTAAATTATTAGTTCATTCCAAGCATTTTGGTTTGTCAAAGCAAACCAAAAATATCTTTGTGTATTTTTTAATATGGAAATTTGGTTGATGCAACCTAAAATATGGTTGATTATACCATACTTTTTTCTCCGTGATGGGACTGCAAAAAGGTTGCTTGGATGAGGAAAGTAAAACAGATGTCGATTTTATTTCGGAGTTGTGGTGATTCAATTTTATCAAACGAAATGAAATGGATCTTGGAGAACTTTCTCCCTGAGTTTCACTTTAAATAGAACTTAATAGCAGGCTCTATTGTCAATTGTTCACAAGTGTTCAAAGAGTCAGGAAATTTTGTCGGCGACTCCGAAGGATTTGCAAGAACAGTTAGTCAGTTTTGAAGAATCGGGAATCACCATTAAGACGCTCGGTTTGATTTGAAAACCATTGGAAGATTAGGGAAGCGGAACCCATTCTCACCATAGTACATATATCCATCCCATTCTGCAGCCATTCAACTTCAAACGTAAACAGATGTTTAATTTCTCCAATAAATGGACGCAGTAACCAAGAATATATAATCCTGGCAAATAAAATTAGGTCTTGAATATAATTAAAATCTACAAAAATGTTTCGGAGACTTAAATTTCGTAAAAATAATTAGCAGTCAGATGTTCAACACAATTGCTTACCTTTGCACTACAAATTCTTCGTATTGATCTAACCGTACTAGGGAATATACTCGAGCCGGACTCCATGTTTTCTCTTTAATTGCACTATATCCTTTCACATTTTCGTTGAGTAATTGCACAAACCATAAAAATCACACTTCACTTATTAAACTAGCCACACTAGAATCTACGAATACGTGATAAAATACTAGAAAACTATGGGATTAATTTTCTCAATAATTTAAATACGCTTGCACCTATTCTGAACCGTGTTAACAATCGACGTAATCGCTTGATGTTGCACTGCTCACATACTGTATAGCCAGGGGTGCCATTATGTCAGATTAATCTGGCACTGCCAGACTTTTTATAGACAAAAAGACAAAAAGAGATACCCTGCATAATGCAAGACAGATTTAAAAAATCGTCGTTCAATTCTACTCCACTAAAGCGTTAAGTGATTTGCGTGACTGCAGTTCTCGTCCACTGAAAACAATTCGTAGCTATTTTGTGCGAATAGGTTATCCGTCAAATATTTATCATAGGTCAAATAGTGTAATTCCACGCTTGTCTGTTACCGAAGTATGCTAGTATACGAGTCAAAGAATGACTCATTTTGAGACAACATTTGTAAAGGGTCTATCAACATTTGTAAAATCTCTTTGACCCTGTTCAATTGTTAGTCTAGATTTTAACATATCCGTGTATTGCCAGATTTTGCCAGAATCAGTACGATTAACATATGTACACAGATGGGATTAATAGTTTTCATGATATTATTAATAAAGCTACATAACAGTGGCAGCTTTTCCGTATAAAATTGGAAGAAAATTATCAGAAGCGAATGTTTTGCGTGTTGCTAAACGATTAACGCTAAGTGGACGAATAAATTTTGAATTACTTGTGTACTCAGTGTTCGGTATTCAATGCATATTCACCGACTTCCACTGGAGGCAGGGATGCCATATTCACAGACATGTCTGTAAATTTGCAGACGTTTCATTTTTATTGCAGACTTTTTTTAACGATGCAGACATTTAGCAGACATTTTATTTATGTTCCAGACTTTTACAGACATTTGAAATATTTTTTTAAGTTTCAAATAAAGGTATTCTCTGAAGTTCGGATTAAAAACGTTGAAATATTTTTAAATATAATATTGCCTATTTCCTCACATGGTGACAATCACCGACGCCAGGGAGACGACTCCACCACCTGGACCCTACCTAACAACTCATGACTATGAACCGGGGCCAACGGCTTTACTTCCTTTCCGAAGGAAGACGTGACCAAGATTTTTTCGCCTCAGAAAAACCACCGGCGTCGACTGGGATTGAACCCAAACCCACTGATTTACCGGAATTTCAAGACAGAACTTCCCCAAGAATCAGGAGAGGACTTATCAGAGCTTCAGGAAGAAGTGTAAGGGAGAGGACTGCTCTGAAGTTTTGAATTTTTCAAAGGTTTTGGAATTTACTCCCAGAAATTCAAGATTGAACTTCCCAGAAGTCCAGAAAAATAACTTCCCCAAATTTCAGACGGGAGCTAACAGGGGCACTACCTATAATTTCTCAAAAAATCAAGAAAGAAAAATCCTCAGGACGATGCGTCATAGAAGTTGAGGAAAGAATTTCTGTCAAGTTCAGGAAACAACTTCCCAGAAGTTCCGGAAGAAACTTCTCGAAAGGTTTGTTGGTATTTCCTAGAAGTGCTTGGTAGCTTTTCCAAAGAAGAGAACATTCTGTTATTCTTTCAGAATAACGATTTCTCATTTTTTTAGAGAGAAAAGAATGAAACATTCCAGGAGCATTGAGCTTCCTTCTAATTTGAACAAAAATTTCTCAATAGTTCCGGAACAAACTTCCCCAAAGCTCTGGAGAAAACTTCCCAAAAGTTCAGAAGAGGACTTTTCAGTAGTCCAGGAAGAAACTTCAAGAACAAAATTTATGGAAATTTTCCTAAAAAATGTGGAACGGATAGAACCAATCAGAAGCTTGGAAAGAATAAGCTCAGGAAAAAACTTTCCCGAAGGAAAAAACCTACCAGAGAGTGCACTACCTGTAGGGTCAAGAAGGAATTTTTCAAAAAAATCAGTAAAGAACTCCTCAGAAGGACTCCAGAAATGCTAGAGAACTTCCCTAAAGTTCCGAATCGAACATTCCAGTATTTCAGAATGATAACTTCTCGAAGTTCATGAAATCCCAGAAATTATGGTAAATTCTTTTGATAAAATCAGGAAGAAACTTTCCAGAAGTATAGGGGGATCCCTTCCCTGAAGTTCAGGTGAATACTCCCCTGAAGATCAGAAGAGATTATTTCGACAGTTCAGAAAAGAACTTCTCAGAAGTTCGGGAAGAAACTTGTAACAACTTAAGAAGATTTTCCAAGAAATTCTGGAGAGTATTTTCTCAAAGTTTTGCAGAAACTTTCCTCGTAGTTCAGGATAGGACTTATCAGAAGTTTAGGAAGTAACTATGTTTCTTGAAGGTAAGGTTGGGTTCTTAAATGTTAGTTTCGAAGAAAATAAGTAGTGACTGCCAAGAAGCTCATGAAGAATTTTGCCTGAAGTTCAGGAGGACAGTTCCCACAATAAAGAAAGAGCCTTTCAGAAGATCAGGAGAGAGTTTGCCTGAAATTTAAGATCACTGATAATCACTGACTAACCGAAGAAGCAGTCTATACAAAAATTATTCATATGATTATAATGATATTGATGATCATGAGTGACGATGACACCATATTAAAATATGGTACACACCATAAATGGTTATTGTTGAATCAAGAAAAAGTCTGTTGAATTTATCAAATGGAAGCGAAATTTTGATTTTAAAAAACAAAACTGGAAAGAGCGTTACAGGGAAGAACAACTTCAGAAAATTGTGTCTTCTATGCGAATGCTTCAAGTTTTAGTGTCACTGTAAAAATATTAAATAATAGTATAAGGTTCCATACAATCCAAGAAATAGATGCAGACATGTTTACATAATCACACAAATAGCGATAATGACATAAGTCGCTCTCTTATTACGTCTTTTCGTTAAAAGAAGTCTAATTTTTTTTTAAATACAGGCTTTTATAGACATTCCCAGATATTTCAAATTTTTATCACAGATGTTTGAAAAAATATCTGGCATCCCTGTCTGGAGGTCTGCGTATTGAGCTCAAGATAGGTTCCGCTTCTCTACACTGAACCAAGAAACAACATTAAAATTATTAAAAACATCTTCACACAGATCATATACTCATTCTGTCATGTGAAAAACACAAACAGTATTATGATACCCAATTGGTAATATTCATCTGACAAAACGATACATTGTATGAGAACAAAGGTGAGGTGTGTTGTCAGATGAATCCTATGTGATTTTCATTTATTAAAAAAATGTGGTTTCCCTAGCAGTATTTTCACGATGGCGAATCGTAGTATTCCACTGCTGGCGGATTTTGCATCCAGTTTGTATTTTCGACTACATCGATGCCTGGAGGAAAATAATTTATCTACAATTTCGTTAATTAATGTTTCACAGAAGCCGAATATTCTTCGAGCGCTAGCTCCCAACTTATGCCTTAAGGAGCAATCAACTTTCTTCGAGGACTCTGGAGTCATCGACTTGAACCACAGGAGGCGCTCGGACATCCTCGAGATCTCTGGTGTTAACGAAGGGCCACGTCTTGAACCCGGCGATGCAGTATGCAATCACATAGCTAAGCGTCAAGACAATTGTTCAAATCTGTAGTTTAATTGTTTTGTTATTCAACATTAAATTTATTAAAGATGTCAATCATTCTTATTGAAATTTTACATGAATTACATAAACCAATACTAATAACTCTCATTGGGATTTCACATATTAACAGGTATGTGACTGTTCCAATGAATATAATATGAACTATCTCTTGGCTGTTTGAGTGTTTTCACATAGAAGTTATGTGAAAAGCTACTTGGAAAATAACTATATGTGTTTTCAGATAAAATTAACATGATTTACCGGTTCAGTGTACTTCACCTTTCATATCCAACCAATCGTAAACGGAACTGTAACGGCCACGGAACATGAGGTGCCATCGGATATCGGTCGACTTTTTGATCCGCTAGGGTTTCTCGGGCCGATAATATCTCTGGCGAAGATGGTCATACAAAACATTTGACGTCTCAGATTGGACTGAGACGAACGCATTCCGAGTGAATTGATGAATCAGTGGTATCAGTTTCGTGAAGAGCTATCTGTGGTCAACCAGAAGCAAATGCAAAGTTGAGTAATTCATAGCAAGGCTAAATGGGTTGAATTACATGGCTTAGTGGGTAGAAATACAAGTGCTCAGCACTCAGTGCTCAGTGCGCACCACTTAGCGCACAATAGGGTGCCAGCCAAAACCTACTTTTCGAACTTCAAAAAAAAAAGTAGTGCTCAAAAGTTTTGTCTCCTCAAAAGAAGTCCCCATGCAAAATTTGAGCTCAATCTGACTTCGTCAAGTGGACCCCCAGAGCGGTCAAAGTTTGACTTTTTTGACCCATGAATATTCCGAAATTGCATTTTTTTTTGCCAAAGGTCTAAGAAATGCATGAAACGTCAAGAATTGGTGTTAGATCGAAATTTTTTTTTTTTTAAATCGACTTTCTGGGACTTTGCCAATTTTTGAGATGGGGGAGTAAATTCAATTTTACTTGAATGATTTGAATTCAATGGCTAAGATATTCATGGCAGTAGTATTGAAACATATCTTATATCATCGTTGGCAACTGCTAGCATATTATATGTGGAATTTGATTAGGGTGATGAAAAATTCGGTTTTTTTTTTGTTTTTAACTTTTGGACAAAAAAGATTTCCATAATTGAAAACAATTTAACCACCCTGATGAAATATTACATATTAAATGTTAACAATGATCTACGATGACGCAGGAGATGTGTGAATACTATTGTCTTCACTATTCCGTTCGAATTCTCAATTAGTTTTCAAAGAACCACCCTAGTGGAATAAAAGTGAGCAAACCCTAAAGAAATATCTTAAGTCTAATATAGACAATGGCCTACGATTATGAAAGAGGTGGTTAAATAATATTGCCTTCAATTCCCATTCAAATTCTGATATGTTCTTTGATTATTTTTTTTAAATTTTCGACAAAAGAGACCACTTTTATGAAAAATAAGTGGGCCACCCTAACGAAACATCACATATTACATGCTGACAGTGGCTAAAAATTATTTACGAGATGTTTCAATACTGTTATCTTCAAATTCAATTTATTTATTAATTTTTCATCAAAAAGGACCACCCTAATTAAACTTCACACAAAATATGCTAGCAGTTGCCAACGATGATATAAGATATGTTTCAATACTATTGCCATGAATATCTTAGCAATTGAATTCAGAAAGTCGGCTTTTCGAAAAAAATCATTTTCGAGCTAACACCAGTTCTCGACGTTTCATGCATTTCTAAGACCTTTGGCATAAAAAAAAACGATTTCGGAAAATTTTCATGGGTCAAAAAAGTAAAACTTTGACCGCTTTGGGGTCCACTTAACGAAGTCCGATTGAGCTCAAATTTAGCATGGGGACTTCTTTTGAAGAGATAAAACTTTTGAGCACTTTTTTGAAATTCGATGGTCAAATTTTTCCCATACATTGGATTGGCAATCTAATGTATACGGGCTCCAGGGTTGCGGCTTATCATTTTTGACTCAGGCATATTCATTTGCCAATATCTCCTTTCAGAGGGTCGATTTGATAATATGATGTATGATGAACTTGTAGTGCGTAGACCTAAAACTTTGTCTAACAGTACATTGCTCTAACTCCTATATCTTCGACATGAGAGCGTATATTCACAGTGATCTTCACGACGATATTCGCGTGATCTCCACCGCGAATATCATCGCGAAGATCACTGCGAATATACGCTCAATGAAATTCTTCGGACTCTTCGATAGTTTCTCAGACAGCTTGTCAGAATTTCTTCTCGGTACGGATTTACGGAAGTTCTACAAACTTCTTGGAAGTTGTATTCTATTTTTAAGGTTCTAAGATGACTTGACAATGACTGCTGACTACTCAGCAGCTCTAAAGATGTTTTGGAAGAGCTTTCCAACTATGATCCATCCAAATTTTCTGAATATTAAACACATATCAGGAGTTCAGCAGCTTCTCATAAGGTCTACTGGAAGCTTATTGAAAATTCGATTTCTCGAAAGTTTTACGGAAGTTTTTCAGACATCTTCTGAGAGTTTTTGTTTTTGGGAATTCTATCTATATATATATAAAAATGGATTTCTCTCTGTCTGTCTGTCTGTCTGTCTGGTTGAACCTAATAGACTCGAAAACTACTGAACCGATCGGCGTGAAATTTTGTATGCAGGGGTTTTTGGGGCCGAGGAAGGTTATTATGATAGTAAAAGACCCCTCTCTTTTCTGGAAAGGGGCGCTTTCATACAAATGAAACACTAATTTCTACACAACTCGAGAACTAATCAAGCAAAAGAAACCAAATTAAGCATGTGTGAGTTTTTGAAAGCAAGAAAGGTTTCTATGGTAGTTTGAGAACCCTTCCCGTCTTAAAAGGGGGCTACCATACAAATAAAACACAATATTCTGCATAACTCGGGAACTAATCAAGCAAAGGGAACGAAATTTATCATGTGGTGGTTTTTGAAGACAAAAAATGTTTCCGTGTTGATTTGTGACCTCTTTCCTTACTGAAAGGGGGGGATCCCATACAAATGAAACTCAAATCCTTGCATAACTCGAAAACTTATCAGAGAAATGGAACCAAATTTGGCATGTGGAAGGTTTTGAAGGAGGGAAAAGTTTCTATGGTGATTTGAGACTCTTCCATCATTTGAGGAGAGGGGGGTGGGGGGGGTGGGGGAGCTCTCAAACGAATGGAACACTGATTTCTGCATAACTCGAGAACTAATAAATTAAACGGAACCAAATTTGACATGTTCTAAGTAATGCAAGGAGGTTTCTAAGGAAGAAAAATGCTTCTAAGGTGGTTTGGACTCCTTCACCTGCTGGAAGGTAGGAGGATGCCCTATCCATACAAATGAAATACAAATTTTTGCATTACTCGGGAACTAATCAAGCAAATGGAACCAAATTTGGAATGTGGAGGTTTTTGGAGGCAAAAATGTTTCTATGGTAGTTCAAGACTCCTTCCCCTGTTGAAGTTAGAGGTGTTGGGGCTATCATACAAATGAAACACAAATTTCTGCATAACTTGAGAACAAATCAAGCAAAATGAACCAAAATAGGCGGGCGGGTCTTTTTGAATGCAAGAAATGTTTCTAAGGAGATTCCAAACACAAATTTCACCGAAACATGAGAATTAGCCAGATAACTAAAACACAAACTGTGTGTTCCTCGGGTGATAAGAATGTTCTGATAGAAGCTTAAACCCCTTCTAAGTCAAAAAAAAAACTCTTTCCAAAATAAAACAACTATTGTTCACTCATTTAGTTGCAGGCGTAGCAACGCTCGCACCGGGGTCAGCTAGTGCTAAGTAAAGATTCAATTCTGTTTTAATTTCGAACCTGATCGGAAGTCTCTGGTCCAAAATAGCCATCAAGGAAAATTACAACGTAAAAATGTTACAATAACATATTATTTAATAATCTCAAAGGTAAAAATGGCATCAAATTATACCAATAAACGGTCTCTGTCTCTCTCCCTGCGAAAAAAAGAGCGAAAAAGTAAGAAATGTGGAAATAATCGAGCTCACTTCTCCTTGTGTATTTGTATTTATAAGTTCCGTTAGATGTTTTCTGTTTGTTCGGTCTTGTTCGTATATCGCATTAGCATAGCATAGCATTGACGTTTGCACACCTCGTGGATGGAGCAACGATGAGGAATAATTCGTTGAAGACATTGAGCCACCATAAAACGAAACCAGTTGCTGATACGTTTCTTCACGCCATAACCTTCACGAAGACACTCCTCGATCGCTCACCTGGCCACGTCCATGCAACCGTTGGAGATAGGGAGGATTTGATATCTAGCTTAAGAAGACACGGGAAACCACGTAGCCTTCAGTAGATATCAAAGTAAAAGGGAAATGAAAAGTCGGATAGAATAGGTGCCCTGTTTGGTGTACAGAACAAACATTTATTTTAAAATGGTCGTTGGGATTATCTAGTCTAATAGGATTAAGTGATGCTCCATTTCTCTTCAAACGGTTGAGACTTAAGCATTTACTAAGGCTTGCTTCATTTAGAATTGGAACAAACTTTTGCTCATATTGTGGCGCTCCTGGTGAACGGATTTGGAAGTTCTTGGCGCCCACTTGTCGGGAATTTTGTCAGCTTCACGTATGTGTTTTTGACATTCCGCAAATCGACTGTACTTTGTAAACAATCAACATGGAAGCCGAAAGAAGGGAAAAAATTGTGCACAGTTATTTGGAAAATCCATTGTGGTCTGCATCTAGGCTAGCTAAACAGCTGAAATTGCCCAGAAATACCGTATGGCGCGTTATCAAACGGTATAAGGAAACATTACGACGATTCGGAAGCCTCAAGCCAATCGTCGGAGTGGAACTGTCGACCGAAAACTGCGTGGTAAGATTTTGAAGACGATTAAGAGGAATCCCAATCTGTCGGACCGTGATTTGGCCAGAAAATTCGGTGCTGCCCATAGTACCGTGAGGAGAACTCGACTCCGGGAAGGAATCAAGTCGTATCGAGCTAGCAAACAGCCAAATCGGACCATAACACAGAATAGTGTGGCCAAAATCCATGCTCGGAAGCTGTACGACCAAGTGCTGACCAAGTTCTACGGGTGTCTTCTGATGGACGATGAAACCTATGTCAAGGCTGACTTCGGGCAAACCCCAGGTCAAAAATTTACTTGGCGACGGCTCGGGGGGATGTTCCAGCCAAATTTAAATTTGTTTTTGCCGACAAATTTGCACGAAAATTCATGATTTGGCAGGGCATTTGCAGCTGTGGCAAAAAAACGAAAGTTTTCGTTACAAATAAGACAATGACGTTGGAACTATACCAAAAAGAGTGTCTCCAAAAACGAATTTTGTCGTTCATTCGATCCCACGACCATCCTGTAATGTTTTGGCCAGATTTGGCAAGCTGTCATTACAGCAAAGTCGTTCAAGAATGGTATGCAGAGAAAGGGGTCCAGGTTGTTCCGAAAAACCTTAACCCACCCAACTGCCCCCAGTTCCGCCCTATTGAGAAATACTGGGCAATCATGAAGAGGAGACTCAAGGCAAAGGGAAAGGTTGTCAAAGACATCAATCAGATGAAGACCTGGTGGAATAAGATAGCTAAAACGATGGACGAAGAAGGTGTGCGCCGCCTAATGAGCCGTGTTACAGGAAAAAATCGAGAATTCCTTCGAAACCGTGACGAATAATTTTATCCGTATTTTTTCTTAAAAGTATGAAGAAACGCTACATTTGTATAAAAGAAGATCTTGAATTCAATAATAAATAACTGAAATACAGGCAATTGTTTTTGTTCCAATTCTATCTGAAGCAAGCTTTATGGTCCTAGCCCCCTATGGCTCATGGTTATAGCGCCATTACTCGCTTTCTGAAAGGAGAAGAATGTCTGAAAATATAAGAACGGGTGGTGAAACAGAATTTGTCAGATTTTTGGATAACAGCAACAACGTTGTGTTACTTTAACAAACAAATTTATGCATCATTGTTTATTTCTTGCTCCGTTACCTGAGAATGAACTATATTCCTAGTGCCATATGGCTCATGGTTATAACGCCAATACTCGCTTTCTAAAAGATAAGAATGTCTAAGAATTTAAAGTACTTGTGGCGCAATAGAACTTATCAGTATCTAGTTGGTTTTAAGGAGAAGCGCAGATATTCATTTATTACCGATTTTAGTACCGATTTAGTACCAATTTAAACCCATGGTAAGGAGGCCATTGGGGCCATATACTAAGTGTATTAATGGCTTCAAGTTAAGAAAAACAAGATTCTTAACTATGCTTAATAGCTTAATTGAACAGATTTAAACCAGATTTGTAGCCACTCACTAAGTGTGAAGACAAGCCAACCTCCAACAACGCTGAAGTTGGTTGGTCTGAACCGCATAGCAAGGGTGCCGCTGATACCACACTGATGGTGAAGCTTGAAGCAACGGCTGGTTTGGTCAGCCTTAAACCAACAGCTAGGACGCCGTCACTCACAAATTGTGACGGTGACTACTTGTTAGGCTGTCAAAGTGTTTTAAATAAAGCTTGAGTTTGGGCTGACTCTAAGCAGCAGCATGGACGCCGTGGCTTTTGACTGAAAAGGCGCGGCCTTTCAAAACGTTCCAGGACCGATTCGAATCTTCTCACACCAACAGTAAGGATGCTTTTGAGGTCACTGTCAAAGTGTTGTGTTGTATGTTCATTGGAAAGACAAGGTACTTTCAACAACTCTGCCGCCGGAGGCCAAAGAAAAGTCATCCAGTGGTATTTGACAGCTATATTTAATGCTTCAAACCTAAAATTTTAAAATATTGAGTCAGTACATTGCAAATTTTATCAGGATCAAATCTTAAAAAACTGTGGGCCTTATCCACTCCGTAGGCCTCCAGAGAACGAGGTTATGTTGTTTGCAATTCTGTTCCTCGATGTCAAAGGAATGATTGCTTAACAAATTTCTTGTTTAAATGCAGAGAAAAACAAACTATCATCGACTTTCAACTATTTTCGTGAACAAACTATTCAACACGTTTTCTTTTCTTCGCTTCTGACAGCTCTCCAAGTTGCTACCGGCTGGCACATACTCATTCTTGCAGGGCTTCTACAATCGGCAGTGTTGCCGAATCAGCTGCGGCGGTGACAAACACTTCAAATAAGCAAAGCAAATAATCTTTTTTTCGCTAACAATACGTTTGAATACGTACGTACGTAATATTCAAAATGATTTTGTTTTGAATAAGAATACGTAAGTAAATTCAGTAAAAAAATCCTAAAATGTATGATAACAATTATCATAAATACATAGCTGGAAAAACTGAAACGTATACTATTCGAAGTACTTTACAATTTTTTATTTTGATAATTCGAGTAAGTTAATAACAATTTTTTTTTTCCATTCAGTTTTGCAGCTATTTTTAGACCACTTTGCTGAGCACTGAGCACTGACCACTGAGCATTTGAATCCTAGAGGGTTTGAGCTGTTCAGTGGAATACCTGTAACTAGAAATTAGAAGAAAAAATATTCTACATTTAATTCCAACTACCTTTGCTTATCTTCGACAGGTACGCGTATTTCGTCTAAGTTGAGTTATTAGTACGAGACACTGAAGAAGTCTGCACATTGTAGACGAAATACGCGTATCTGTCAAAGATAAGCAAAGGTAGTTGGAATTAAATGGAAAATACTAATTTTTCTTCTAATTTCTAGTTACTGAGCACTTACTAAGCACCGAGCATTCTGTGTGCAAGTAACTAAATATATAAAACTAACTGAACCTGGTGTGAACGCTGCTTTGCTTCCAACTAAATGAATGAAAATTTAATAGAACTGGCGCGTTTATGGTTGTTTTTTGAACTGATAGTTTCGTTTGCTAGAGCGTCATTTTGATTATAGAGTTTTATTTTTTATGTTGTTCTTCTTTTTATTTTCGTTTACGCATCTGTGTTGCATATATTTATCAAACTTATAGTTGCCGTTCTAAATTTTTTGTTTGTTTTGTTTTCAATAGTACGTACACAGAAAGAAAAAGTACCGTAGTTCCTACTATTTTGGCTGACTATGCCGGATAATCTACAATAACTTCCGTATACAATCCGTGAAAACTATCACAAATTTTGCCAGGTCATAGTATTTTCTTCTGCAATGTTTACACACTAGTGTATTATCATAGTAGAACTAAACGAAATTATTGTTTGCAAAAAAACGTAGGTGTTTGTTTTTTAATTCAGCTTCGGTAGCTTCACAAGTAACACACAAAACATCTTTTAAGAATGATTTATAATTGTTTGTATTATAAATGCATTATAAACGTATTGCAAAACATGTCAAGCTTGGAGCGGTCTGTAACTCTCGAATTCTATATCGCTCTGGCAAACGGTCGAGCTAAAAATACTTTTTCCAATGCTCCAAGTGCTTACTACTTCATTATCGTTCTTAAAAACATGTTTCCATACATTTATAATACATAAACATGACAGGATTTCATGGGCAGTTCTATATGCTGTTGAAATTACATTACATCAACCTTGTTTTGCAAAACGTGTTCTTTTTACTCCATGCGATGAACATTGTGGTTTCACTGCCAACGGAAAGCATATCATACATACTCAGAGTTCACTTTTCAACAATCTGAGTTGGCTTAGCAAAGAAGCTACAAACCTATCACGCCAAGGACTAGTGGTCAAATCCCACGCTTGGTGATATTATATTTTTGTATGAGGATAGTTTTTTTTCATTTTATGTTTTATAAGGCTTCACTTTTTGCGCTTTTTGCGTCATATTAAAGTATGAATTAAAGTATTATACACCTAAATTTATTACCTATTTTTGTCGTTTAACAGTATTTTAAACTTGTTTAATACCAGCTGTGTTGCTTGGGTTCTACCATAGTTTTTTTTTCTGTGTAGAAGTATTTCATAGACAAAAATTTTATCTTCAAACTACGCTGTATCTTGACAGTTTGAACCTAAATTTTCCTTACATAACCTTAGATTAACTTTTTATGCATAATGTTGCACTAAGAGACCCCTCCTTTAGCTCAGTCGGTAAAGGCCGGCAATAAAGCAATACCATGCTGGAGGGGGCTGGGTTCGATCTCCGGTCTGGTATTATACGTTAAGGAAAATTTCTCGACTAGCTCTGAGAGTAGTTCAAGCATCCCCCATTCATGTATAAGAAGAGGTTCAAACTACTATCAGAACATGCTTCTTATCCGAAAAACACACATTTTATGTTTTTGTTGCCTGGATAACTGGTTGAAATTTGTTAATCATTTGTGCCTCGAACCACGATGGAAATATTTCTTGCCTTCAAGAACTTCCACATACCAAATTCCATTCCATTGGTTCCATTTGATTGATAAGCTCTCGACTTATGCAGAAATTTCTGATACATTTGTTTGGGAGCCCCCCATCTTCCAGTAGAGAGAAGGGTCTAAGAAACTTCCCCTGCCCCAAAAATTCCTGCACACACATTTCCACGCCAATCGGAAATTTCTGTTTCATTTGTATGAGAGCAACCTTCCCTTTTCTAAAAGAGAGAGGGGTCTTGAATCACCATAAAAAAAATCTGCCTTCAAAAACCCCTAGAGTCTAAATTTGGTTCCTCTTACTAGATTGCTTTTCGAGTTACTCAGACATTAGTGTTTCATTTATAAGAGAGTTCCCTCTGCTCCTTCTTCCAAAACAGAGAGGGGTTCTGAACCACAGTAGAAACAATTCCTGCCTTCAAAAATCTCCATGTGCCACATTTGGTTAAATTAGCTTGATTGTTGTTTGAGTTACGCAGAAATTAGTTGTATTTGTATAAGAACCATCTCTTCCAAATAGAGGAGGGGTATCAAACCACCACAGAAACATTTCGTACCTCCAATACCCACACATGCCAAGTATGATTCCATTTGCTTGAACAGTTCTCGATTTATGCAAAAAAAATCTGTTTCATTTGCATAAGAGCCATTGCTTCCTGATAAAGAGGTCTCACACCACCGAAGAATCGTTTCTTGCTTCCAAAACTTCCAACATGCTAAATTAGATTTCCTTTGTTTGATTGGTTCTCGAGTTATGCAGGAATTCGTGTTTCAGCTGAATGGGAGCCCCCTCTTTCCAGACGGGTTAGGAGTCTCAAACCATAATAGGAACCTTCTCTGGCCCCAAAAAAAACCATAAAAAATCATTACAGTATGGATAGTTCTCATGTTTGGTTTAAATTTGTGTTTCATTTGTATGAGACCCCCCACCACCCCTCATTTGAAAAATTGCATGCCTCCAAAAACCCCACATGTCAAATTTGGTTCCATTTGCATCATTAATTCTCGAGTTATGCAGCAACGTCAGTTTCATTTGTATGCGAACCTCCCTCTTCTAGAGTGAGGCGGGGTCTTGAACCACCGTAGAAACATTTGTTTGCCTCCAGAAAACCCTACATCGCCAAATTCGGTTCCATTTGCTTGAATAGTTCTTGAGTTATGCAGAAACTTCTGTTTCATTTGTATGAGAGCCTCCCCTTATAGAAGACTCTCTCGGCACTCACGACTCTCATCGGCATTTTGTCCCTAATTTGTTTGATAACGGTTTTGGATTGGTTCATATTAGACGCCCTGTGGTCATTTACCTTCGCCAGCATGTATGACCATACGAAATAATCCAAGGGATTCAAATCTGGTGATCTGAGAGGCCATTCATTCTTGTCCAAAAAGTCGGTCAAATTTTCTCGGCACCAGCCCTGAACGAGATTTGCAGTATGCGATGGCGCTCCGTCCTGCGGACAACTTTCTTCAAAAATTCAGTTTTATAATATACGGCATTCACTTTAACGCCTTTTTCGATGAGAATTCATCGCTGGTAAAAGATTAACACCGAATGAAATCAATCGGACATAACCTAAAAGCGTTTGTTTAAACATAGTGCAAAACTACACCAACACATACGTGAAGCATGTTGAGTAGTTGCACGACACCAATGCAAGGAAAAAGTGTATGAGAATAAATTGGACACGGTGTATATAGATAAATAAATAAATAAATAAAACTATGTTTGTTGTTTTTCATAAAGTTAGACCAATTCTGTAAACGTTCCACAAGAAGATATCTGGCAAATGGGGCTGGGTTCGTACTCATAACAAACCTTACTGTCTAATTCAATCTGTGTTTACATCTGCTAGTTTGACAATTGTTAAATTGAATTGTGATGGTCATGCACTTTTGCATTTATTTTCACTTTTTAATAACTTTATAACAACCTATTGGTTATTGTGATGCTATGAACTACGTAAATAAAACATCGTCATGTCAAAAGCATGTTATACAGTCCATCTTTAGAACTTCTTATGCGACCTAAGAGATGTCTTAAAAATATCGATTAATTGCGCTGTTTTAGTCATATTCGAGTCAAAAATTTTGTCATATATTCTAGTCAAATGCATGAGGGACGTATGACACGCAAACTTTCTGAGACAATAACATTCTCTCAGCTTGTATACGACAAAAGATGATTTTCATTTCATTCTTAATACTCGTGTACAACCAAACTTCAAGACTGCTGAACAAGAAGTAGTTTTTGGAGTTACTTGGAAAGCTGCTCTATAATGCAGAAAAAACATCTCCAAAACGCTCCAAATTCTTTTTCTTTTAAATTCACATGACTTTACCAATCTCGTCCAAACAACATGAATCTTCAATGCGCCCAAGCAGAAATGCAACTCACTTGTCGAATCGAGTTCATTATTCACACTTTCTGCCGGGAAAATTCGTTGAAAAGTACATCTGTTCTACCACTTAAAACTACTCCCGGTAGCTGCTGATTTGCCGTGTGCACTGGCAGCAATTCTAAGCGCGAGTTATGCCCTCGTTCCGGGCAAAACCCATTCCAACAAGTACCCATCATCATCCCAGCCACTATAAAAACCAACACACGCTTTTCAACATCCGACTAAAGTGCAATAAAAATGCATCCAGCGCTCTCTCACACGTTTGTCGGGTACCTTCTGCGGCGGGGCTTCCCGGATCCCCCCCCCCTCGGCCATGCCAGCGCCGCCGTTACGCACGATGGAGCGCTGCACCCGCTGTTAGTTCCCACCCATCCATTCGCCGATTTTACGACAACATTCATACAGCGGGAAAATGGAAATAATTTCATATTTCTAAGCGAGACACCCATTACTTCCACATTGCACAAACATGCGCTCGGTTGGTTGCCGCTTTGTGATGTGATGTGTGTGTGTGTGAGTGAGCCACCAACTTAAACGAAGGATTTTTTTTATGATCTCATTAGTCGGAAAAATCATCTCATCTGGTAGGAAGTAAGCAGGTAAGTTCATAATTGCAATTTGCTTGCCTTCCGAGTTTGAAACCCGACGGACATTCAATCCATTTCTGGCACTGCCTAATTCAATTCTAATCCATCTTCTCCTATCGACCCGGGAGAGCAGATGCGTTCAAAGGTAGGAAAAAGGACAGGGAAAGTCAAACAAAATCAATCTACCATTCTGCCCCCTTGTAAATTGAGTCGTTCCTCGCTGCAGAGAGATTGTGGGTAAATTCAGGACGCCACTTCTGCGCTAATCATCAATCAATGAGACTTGATTTCCCCGAGCGTGTGCGCGTGTCGGAATTCGTTTGGCCATTAATCATTCGACGAGGTTTTGGGTGGAGGGGGGAGGGGGGATCTTTCGTTGGAAAGAAGGAATTATTTTGAAGGATGGCTGAATTTTGGTTTGATTAGAATGGAGAGTCAATTATCGGTGGTTTTCAATCATTTTATTATGACGGTGGGTGTTGAAATGGAGAACCTCAACTCGCTGCATTTTCTTGATCATCAATTTGCTTTGAAGCAAATTTTTATGAAGCAAAAAGTACGCTTCATTTCTTGTATAAAGGCATAAAGAAGACCTCTAGTCGATGCGGTTCCGACTGATATGGGCGTTTGAAGCTGAATCGGATGTTGTCTCTTTTACTCTTTCAAGCGTAAAATTCTTTTATGCAAACGTTTTGGTAATTTTCAAATTTGTGTTCTTGATGATTATTTATTTCGAATATTCTTGTTGTCACAAATTTTAACCAAACTTTCCAAATTACTTTAAGTTTGTAAAATTCCAGTCTGGTTCTGGACGCATTTTATGCTTTCAGTTGAAAACCAAATTTTTCGACTAGCGACAATCGATTTTATCTCGTTATGTACGTTATATCTAAAGTCAAAAGTATTGAGCTGTATGGCGCATCTGATGCACTACACAACGCGCTACTTCAGACATAAGGTACGACGTATGAATCGACAGTAAAATCGATTGTCGCATGTCGATAAATTCAAACGGTTTTCAACTGAAACAACAGAAGTAAAGTCAGAATGCAAAAATAAATTCGTTTTTATCCATATTCAACATGATGCCGAAGACGTCAAAAACAATCAGCTGTCAAAACACTGAGTTGACACAATGATTATCTTGTTACTACTCAGCGTATGGGTAAAAATTGAATAAATTTTGATTTGAACTAGCCAAGCGTGTAATGTTTACGTTGGCAAACGCTTTTTACAATCTGTCAAGTAGTTATTGAGATGGCTTCGGAACAAGAGCAGATCTGACAAACAATAATGAGCGCCATCGTGTATAATCCGACTACGTCCCACAGATGGATCCGGTAACACCTTGGCTTACATCATTCGACGGTATCCCCGTTGATGAAATCATTCAAGAAGGGCCAGACGACCCAGCGGTGGTCAGGCAATGGCAGAAAACCGAAGACAGCAAATCCGGTGTAGGCAAGGAAGGTGTTGAATCTGCTCAAGCTTCGACATAACCTACCGATCTGCAATGTGGAAAGAAGGCAGAGGATTCCATCTGGTTTGACGGGCGGACACAAAATAATTGCCGGGGCAGGAGTTTTACGTTGCCACATCACGGACGTTCCTGAGAAGGTAAGGAAGATGAAGGTGGACAAATGTACCAAAAAAGTTCTTGGATTGGAAGGAAATCTGTGAGTGTGGAAGGATGAGCAAGCCTCTCATAGCGATAGGTACCATTGTGGGCAAATCTACCGAGACAATTGCCTCCAGTAGACTGGTTACAGTTGGACTGGTACAGAGATATTAATGTAGTTTTGCACAAAAATACTTCAACCCACTGAACTCGCCAGAACTTCGCTGCTTCACAACGAGTGAACTAAGGCCACTAAAAACTTCTTCAGAACGATAGCAGCCAGTTGCAACGTGCACCAAGCCCAGACAAATGACGTGCTGTTATAGATTATTCCAGAGGTATTCCATCGGTCCCTTACGGTGAAACTCCCTTGAATCCTTAGTATTCTACATGCATGTAGTAGTGCCAACACTTTTTTGCTCTCATATGATAGTATTGGTGCATCATGAAGAAAACGGTCATGGTTGCCAGTAATTTTAATTTTTCTTTGTGGATTACAGTACATCCATTCAATTATTCCCTACAATATTCACATCTTTAAAAAAAAAGCATAAAGCCTCAAAAAGGAATCCTTTTTAAAGGTTAAGGGAGTCTGGGACATAATTAGCAAGCTAAATATTAAGCCTTCCAATACAAATATTGGTGAATTTCAACGTCAGTTCTTATTTCAATCATACATAAACTATCGAATGAGTGTTTGAGTAGAAACATAAAATGTCTTAAATACGTTTGAAATTATGCATCTGAGATAATAAATGGGATTTTGGCAGTTTGAAAATCGATTCCAGAGACCTTTTCACGTCATACTAAACTCTGACAACCAACGACAGCTCATGTTATACAACATAATTCGATTGCCACATTGTTATTAAGTTTTTCACACGAATCCAGTTGAATTTTGTTTACTCGTAATAATGATCACTTATTTTGAAACACTTTGAAGTTACTTGGGTACGTACCACAAACACAAGGAGATATTATGTTATTTTGTGACATAATGAAAATGAATAGATTTGATTTACTTAACTTTATTTCAATGTGGAGCTTTGGTAAGTTAATGTATGTGTTTACTCTATGTTTTAATAGAAATTTCATCATGTTTCACTTTTTTCAGCACGTATGTTTCAAAAAATAATTGTACTTTTTTCAATTTTGGTTTTAAAGTACGATTCATTAAAAAATTACTTCATGCATTGCACTGGTTATTATTGCACTGGTTGCCAGAGCTTTGAGAACACAGGGTGTGATGTTTGTTCCTCTTATCAATTTCCAGCATATTTTCGCAGTTTTTCAAAATGTCACATTATGGATTCGGTGTAGTCATTTCGAATGAGTCAATACGTGTAGAAAATGATGAATTTAACTGATCATCAACCCCCATCACAGTGTCAGTAGTTCGATTGGTTACTATATTTTCCCGAAGTTTATCTAAAAGAAACACATCAATCGAAGATATCGCCACTATAATAATTAGAACTAAATTTTTATTTGAGGACTAGCTGATCCCGGTGCGAGCGTTGCTACGCCTGCAACTAAATGAATGAACATTACATAGAACTGACGCTCAATGAGTTTTTTTTTTTGAGTAGTAAGGAGTTCAAACTTCTATCAGAACATTCTTCTTACCCAGACAATGTACAGTTTGTGGCTAAGTTACCTGGATAATTCTCAGGATTGGTTGAAATTTGTGTTTGAATCCACCATAGAAATATTTCTTGCATTCAAAAAACCCCGCATACCATTTGTGATTCCATTTGCTTGATTAGTTCTCAAGCGATGCAGAAATTTGTGTTTCATTTGTATGCGAGCCGGAAGGGGGAGGCGGTCTCAAACAATCATAAGAACCTTCCCCAGCCCCAAAAATACCTGCATACATATTTTCACTCCGATCGGTCAGACAGACAGACAGACAGACAGAAATCCATTTTTATATAAATAAAAATCCTGTTTCCAATAACCCCCACATGCCAAATGTGGTATCATTTACTTGAATAGTTCTCGAGTTATGCAGAAAATTGCGTTTCATTTCTATGGGACCCCCTAATTAAGAAGGCAGAGTGGTCTTAAACCACCATAGGAATATGTCCCTCCTTTAAAAAATTCCACATGCCAAATTTGATTCCATTTGCTTTATTAGTTCTCGAGTTATGCAGAAATTTGTGTTTTATTTGTATAAGAGCTCCCCCCTCCCCCCTTCAGAAGGCGGAAGAGTCTCAATGACCATAAAAACATTTCTCTCCTTCAAAAACCTCCACATACCAGATTTGGTTCAATTTGCTTGATTAGTTCTCGAGTTATAAAGAATATTGTATTTCATTTGTATAGGAGCCCCCCCTTTCAGGGCGTAGAGGAATCTGAAACCATCATAGAAACCTTTGTTGCCTTTAAAACCTAACACATGCTAAATTTGGTTTCTTTTGCTTGGGGTCTCAAATCACCGTAGAAACATTACTTGTCTACAAAACCTCACACATGGCATATTTGGTTCCATTTGTTTGATTAGTTCATTAGTTATGCAGAAAATAGTTTTACATTTGCATGGAAGCCCCCCTTTCTAAAGGCAGGAGGGGTGTCGAACTATAATAAGATCCTTTCCCGGACCCAAAAACCCCTGCATACAAATTTGCATAGCGGTAGGGATAGTTCTCATGTTTGGTTTAAATTTATGTTTCGTATGTGTGTATCCCTTTTTAGAGTGAGGAGAGGTCTTAAATTACCACAAAAACATTTCTTGCCTTCAAAAACTCACCCATACCAATTTTGGTTCCATTTGCTTGATTAGTTCTCGAGTTGCGCAGGAATTTGATTTTCATTTGCATGGGATCCCACCCTTTCTAGAAGCGGGAGGGCTCTTGAACTATCATAAGATGCTTTCCCGGACCCAAAAACCACTGAATACAAATTTGCAAAGCAGTAGGTATAGTTCTCATGTTTGGTTGAAATTTGTTTCATTTGTATGAGAGCCCCCCTTTTTAGAGGGAGGAGGGGCTTTGAACCACCATAGAAACATTTCATGCCTTAAAAAACTCGTCCATTCCAAATTTGGTTCCATTTGCTTGATTATTTCTCGAGTTATGCAGAAATTCAGAAATTTGGGTTCCATTTGTTTGAGAACACCCCCTCCCCCCTTCCTCCTCATATGACGGAAGAGTCTCAAATCACCATAGAAACATTTCCCTCCTTCAAAAACTTCCACATGCGAAATTTGGTTCCATTTCTCTTATTAGTTCTCGAGTTATGCAAGGATTTGCGTTTCATTTGAATAGGTTCCCCCCTTTCAGAAAGGGGAGGGGTCTCCAATCAACATAGAACAATTTTTTGTCTTCAAAAACCACCACATACTAAATTTTGTTCCGTTTGCTTGATTAGTTCCCGAGTTATGCAGAATATTGTGATTTATTTGTATTAGTTCTCGAGTCATTCAGAATAGTGTATTTCATTTGTATCGGAGCCCTACCCCCTCCCCCCCTTAAGGAGAGGAAAGGGGTCTCAAACCAACATAGAAACATTTTTTGTCTTAAAAAACCACCACATGCTAAATTTCGTTCCGTTTGCTTGATTAGTTCCCGAGTTATGCAGAATATTGTGATTTATTTGTATGGGAGCCCCCCCTTTTATGACGGGGAGGGTTCTCAAGCTACCATTAAAACTTTTTTTGCCTTCAAAAACTCACACATGCTAAATTTGGTTTCTTTTGCTTGATTAGTTCTCGAGTTGTGTAGAAATTTGTGTTTCATTTGTATGGGAGCCCCCCTTTTCAGTCAAGGGAGGGGTCTCAAACCATCATAAGATTATTCTCCGGCCCCAAAAATCTCTGCATACAAAATTTCACGCTGATCGGTCCTTCCGCTCGCGAGTTAAATCGTGACAAAGGAAACCACAACTCATTTTTATTATATAGATTCATATATTTTTAGGATTTAAATGAACAAACATGTTGTTTAAAAATTTAGATATCAACTTGTTACAAAATTTAACAAAATTAAGCTGACAAGATATTGAAACTGCTTTTCAAAAGATTTTTACTCATCGGAAATTTGCATGCATAGTTCAAGAAAGATTAT